>JAVSBS010014457.1:0-12587 GCA_033124195.1 Coracias cyanogaster | reverse complement strand
TGGAGTCTCCTTCTCTGGAGACTTTCAAGACCCGTCTGGATGCGTTCCTGTGTGACCTGCCCTAGATTCTATGGTCCCGCTCTGGCAGGGGGGTTGGACTTGATGATCTCCAGAGGTCCCTTCCAAACCCTAACAGTCTATGATTCTATGATTTCCAACTAGGTCAGGTTGCTCAGAGCCCCATCAAGCCTGACCTTGAATGTCTCCAGGGATGAGGCCTCCACTACCTCCCTGGGCAACCTATTCCAGTGATCCACCACCCTCATATTAAAGAGCTGCTTGTTAATGTCTAACCTAAGTCTGCCCTTTTCTAGCTTAAAATCATTACCCCTGTCATGTCGCTACAGGCCCTTGAGAACAGATCTCTCCCTGCCTTCTTACAGGCCACTTTCAGGTATTGGAAGGTTGCTGTAAGGTCCCTCAGAGCCTTCTCTTCTCCAGAATGAACAGCCCCAATTCCCTCACCCTGTCTTCATAGGTGAGGTGCTCCAGCCCTCTAATCATTTTCACAGCTCTCCTCTGGACACTCTCCAACAGGAATCCTGCCTCCTAAAAAAATACTTCTTCCTCTGATTTGTCACAGACTTTGTAATTTGCTGTGTCATGAACTGAAAACAGCAGTCAAATCAGCAATGCACCAAAACAGCCAAAACAAAACCTTGGTGGGATCTGTGTTTTTTTTCTCTACCTCATCTGTTCAACTACGTTCGCCTTCCTTCTGATGATTGCATTCAAACTGCCAAAAGCAGAGGCAACAATCTAAGAAACAGCAACAATGTCCATTCTGAAACGGTTTGGGGACTGTTCTTTAGGTTCTGACAACGCAAACAGTATTATCTTGAAATGCGCAATTAACATGAACATTAAAAGAAAAAAGTCAATACCATTGTTACTAGCTAAACTTTAGAGCTCTTCAACAGGGTATTTCAAAAAGTATCATCTGCAATTTACTGATGATGAACTGAGGCACAATGAAGTTCAAAGCCTTCCCAACCTTATGCAGCACAGGACTCGGGAAAAGAATCCAAGTACCTTCAGGTTCATGATAAATGGAAATGAGCAGACTGGCAAAATGCTACTGTTTGTACTTCACTGCACACAGGAGCCTTTCCCAGAGACACTTGCATAAAAGTGCAATAACCAGCAATATTAATGTTTAAGTCAAAAAAAAAAAAGTCTAGTGGCTATGAAGAAAAAATTACAACTTTGTACATAAAAGCTGAAAAACAATCAACTTCAATGAACATTTGGAGTGTCAGGACAAAACCTCCCCAATACATACAAAATATTGTAAAGCACAAGGACGTTAAAAACTCGAATGAATTATCCGGTTTGTTGTGAGAACAGAATCAGAGTGTTTTCTAAACATGTGGTTAGCTATCTTTGAATTCCCATACAAACGTAAGGATGGCAAATACCTACGCTTTTTTAGCTGCTGGGGGTTTTGGCTGCCAGTGCTGGAAAGCTACAGCTCTGCACAGGCTCTGAAAACCTCCCTGGTGAGCAGGACTCCATCAAAGTGCTAGGTTCAGCCTTCTCTGTGCAAGATGAGACTTCAAAGGTCTCAAGGCAGGAATAGCATTTTGTCATCCACCTCCTCTTCCATAGATGTTCTGCTTGGATTTAAGAGTGCTAATAACACATTCAAAGTTCAGCCTTCTACTTAAACCTAAACTTCAGAAGTATAAAGCTGCATATAAATGCCTTCCTAATTTAGACTTTCTATATTATATTCGGAGAAGCTTACCATGTCAGCCTCTGTAATACACCCTGGGTATCTTGCACTGTTCCCCATTGTCTTATTCTGAAACTCGGGCGACATCATTTCAGGATTTGGTGTTGATAGCACATTTCAAACCTTAAACCCATTCAGCTCATGCTTCACTCTCACAGGAGACTGGCTATTTACTACTATCCTCTAAGGAAGCGTATAGTATGAATGGTAAAATGTCAGGAATAATTAGGAAAACTAGTTTCACGTCCCTAAAGAACAAAATGTCATCTTTTGTCCTCACAGGCAGGGTGTTGTCTTCTCTAAAGAAAAAAGAATGGCTTTTGGCATCCATCATGTAAATTCACAGCAGCATATCATTTAGAGACTACTTGTATTTATTCCTGAAATTTGCTCCATTTCTTTCCTCTGTTTTATGACATAACCTCTGTGCCCTCTATAATCATAGCCTACTGTGAGAGTGGTAGCAGAAAATATACTTAATTCAAAAGCTCTATTCCCTTCCCAAGGGAAATCACCTATAGCTGTTGCTGCTCCAGACTAGTCAACAACTCATAGCAGTCCAGAAGACACGCTTCCCCAGATGCCTCCTCTTCTCCCCCTACCATTTTGATGTATTTTACTTCTATGAAGCAGCTGTTATGAACTACCAAGCACTGGCATTTGACATGCCTATTCCAGGACCATCAATTAAACTTACAGGCAGAGGGTTAAGTAGAATTCACAATATAAGTACAGCTGCTTCTTGATGGGAGACAGCAAGGAAAACATCCCAGCGCCCCACCCCTTCCTAAGCGCTACAGTCTTCTAGGTTAGTAGTTCCAACTTAATATAGCAGCTAAAAAAACCCAACCAAAATAAAAAACCCCACCAAAACCAAGCAAGTTGTAGAGCAAGAAGAAAATCTGTTTCAAAACCCCAGCTTATGTGCCAAGATGTGCTGTGGAGCCAGTGGTTTGTTGCACACCTCCAAGTGCTGACAAGTTTTGACAGCTCTGCCACTGATTCTGATTTTTAAAGCTGAAGACAGTGGATGTTCACCTCAGCCATCTGCCAATGCAGCAGGTGAACACATTGCACACAGATTCCATAACTGATGTACCTCAAATCACCAGGAATCCTGTAATTTGATGCATACTTTCTCACCAGAGACAATAATGACTGCATAAATTACACTGACAAGAGGGTTTGTCTCTAGTGACATGTGCAAAAATTATATAAATTAAATCAGACAGCATAAAGTGGATTAAACTGTAGAGAAACTCTTGTAGATGCACCATCTTGCTTATTCCTACCCTCAGAAACACACATTCTGTGTTTGTGAAAAAAATTAGGAGTCATTTTCTGAAAGAAGCTTTTTTTTTTTCCCCAAAATCTAAAGTACCTTTTGGACATCAGGAGAAAGTAGACTCCTAGAAAATGCCTGTCACAGTCTCTAGAAGATACTTCTGGCTCCTATCAATACAAAAGATATCTGTAAAAACTAACAAACAAGGAAACTTGTAAACGTCCAGATTTTTTTCAGGTAACCTATCTAAAACCTCTAGAAATTCAAATGCCAATTAGCAGCATTACGGAAACTGATAAAATGACATCACAGAGACAGATTTCACCACCTAGCACATTTACAGCAATTGCTACACATAGTTTTCACTCCTCATTTGAGAAATTATGGAGCTTCACTCCTTTTCATATAGCTATGTATTTTCAGTGTCATCTGTTAGGTATGCTCTTGGGGAAGCTGAGCGGGACAATTCTTCTGTACAGATTGTCAGCTGCAAAAGTTCTTCCATCAAACACAACAACAGGCGTTCCTTCCTAAATTCTCCTCTTTTGATAGGCTCCTCCATGTGAGAAAAGTAGCAAAACTACTTTTACCTATTGTTTTTATCATAAGATGTGTATTTTCCATATGTATCCGCCATTAGGGGAAAAGAAGAAAAGGGAAGATTAAACAGCAAAGGATCAGACTACAAAACTACAAGTTTATAAACTCTTACAAAGCATTGCTAGCTCTTCCTACATATTCTTAAATTTAGATTTCCTCTCTGCTGTTCTCATTTACATTATTTGGGCTGTATAACTGCATTATTTTAAAGTTCAGTCCCTTTGTTAGTACTCTGAAGCTTTACATTTATTCAGTTCCAACTTCTTTCTCAAAGGAAACCGGCTATTTATTTCAGCAAATGTATTCAGCAAATATAAATCTGGGTGAGAAACAGAATAGTTGGGCATAATGTTGTATAAGTTCAACATAACTATTCGCTCTGCTGTCTAAATTCAAGCCTTTTCTTCCCCCTTGTGGGATTTGCAATTATAATGTTTATAGATAAATAAGGATAGAATCTATGGAAATAATTTTAAAGTTTTTGATAGCTCACCGTAACCAGCAATAAATTCAGTGCACTGTGTAGTATTGTCTTACTGCAGTAAGTTCTTCTTGCTGCCTAGGAACCAAGTACTTAGGGTTTTTTTGTTTGTTTTGGCTGGGTTGTTTTTTTTAACTATTTTAAAACCATATAACAGAATCATAGAATTGCCTAGATTGGAAACAACCTTTAAGATCGAGTCCAATCATTAACCTAACACTGACTAGTCCTCAACTAAACCATACACCTAAAGCATGACATCTGTACGTCTTTTAAGTACCTCCAGGGATGGGGACTCCACCCCTGGGACCTGATAACCCTTTCAGTAAAGAAATTCTTCCTAATATCCAATGAAAAGGGAAGCACAGGTCTCTGAAACTCTGAATTGTATCGCAAGAGCTCTGAAATGTGCTCCCGGTGCTCAAAGACTTCCTCTGTGACATGACACTAGCCACCGGATACCCCACACTGCAGTACCCCAGGATACACCAGTTCCTTTTTGACAGGTCTGTCCTGTCATATAGTAAGGAAAAGAAGTCTCTCCTCTGGTGACTGTTCCAGATTTATAGACTCAGAGGTCAGAACGGATGGCTGTGACAATCTAGTTTAGCCTTTTATATAAAGGATAGCCTGAAATTTATTCTTGTTTCAAGTACGACTTGCAACCGATTTACACTGATAAAAAAAAAAATCCACCCACCTCTCGGTACAGTATTCAAATAATTGTTTATTCTTCTCCTTGTTAAAAACCTGTGCCTAATTCAAGTATGAATTTGTTTGGCTCAAATGTCCAGCCTCTGGGTCTTGTTATGCCTTTGTCTGCCTGACAAAACATACCTTACTGCAACACCAATGCAAATACTAAATTTCACTATGTGTTATCTAAACAGCATTCCTCCTTAACTGCCCCCCTGGGACAACTCTAGCACTACCATGCTGGCACTAGCTGACACTTAAAGCTTTTGGCAACAAGCATGCTATCCAACATCTGTTGTGACACCCCTTTTAAGCACCCCCATCTCCCACACCAGATGGCCATTTCCACTGAGTGGTACTGCAAGGCCACGACCCAGCTCTCATCACTCCGTGTCCTCTCTGGGGAAGCCAGACACTGACTGATAATCTCACACAGGCTTCACACTCCATCAGCAGGAGAAACAGCCCGCTGCAGGAAAAGGAGACGTGCAGAACGTGTCCATGTTGCGACATACTTTGCCTGTGTCCCTGCCAGAAAACCCTCCTGAGGAAGGTGTAGTGTACTCTAAAAGAAGGGATTTTTTCCTCTTTTCTTCTAGCATGGCTGTTGCTCCTCCTAAGTGTGACAACTGCTGTGCTCTCCGTCTATTCAGGCTCACACTTGGGGCTTTGTCAACACAGCTATGGCAGCTGTGGGTGTGAAGGGGAAAAAACAAATGAAAAATGGTCGCAGAAGACAAAGCAAACAATTACATAGTAGATCTAGTTTCCTACTGACAAAAAGACGTTTGTTGGCACAAAAATTTAACGTATGACCTGGTGACTGGATGGCAGACTAAGATGGAAGAAGAAATTCTTCCACAGGCAGTACAGCAGCAGGGTTACTACTGAGCAATGCATAAGAACAGTAGTCTAAACAGAGACACAGCGAACCAGGAAGCGGAGTTTCCAAGTGAAAACCCTACAACTAGTCAGTTCAAGGAAGAACACCAGATATCAGTGATTTTATTCCCCACAGTTACAGTGACCATTTAAATCCCCTGTTCACAGTTACCAAAGTAATCAGAAAGGCTCAGATCCTGTACCAAATGTCGTTTCCATAGTAGATTTTGGGCAAAGGAAGACGTGCTAATAGGGAAGTACTCTTAAAAACAGCAGAAATATGCCAGTACCCTAAAAAGATAGGATTGCAGACAACACCCTTCATTCTACTCTGAACCCAATGAAAGTCATCACATCTGTTTGAAACAAAGTCCTGTGGCAGTGACCTTTCATGACCACTGCTGCCAAAAGTCCAAAAAGCCAAACACAAAGTTGCCCTTAACAAAAGTTCCCTCAGTATTTCCTCTTAAAAAAAAAAAAAAAGTTAAAGAAAAAATAAATCGAGTTTTTTTTAAGGAACTTCAAAGGTGAACTTCCTGTTTGTAGCAGGAAGTGGCAATATGGAGACAGACACTTTCACAGGGCAGCTCAATCATCTCCAGCGTCCTGAGGTCAGCTCACTATGAAATGAGGTGGCCACATGCCACCCAAGAGCTATTCTTGTTGCATCTGCAGCAGCTAAGCCACTGTGTCACTTCCTTTGGCAGTCAAGTGCCCATGCTGCAGAGCTTTAGCTGCTTGGTTCTCAAGCTGTCCTCCTTAACATTATGGTTTGGATTTATAGTATGGCAAAAGATTGCTTAGATGGTTATTAAATATACCCGTGAATTGGGTGGGTAGAGCGCTCCCCATGGGGACACAGTCTACACTCACAAGGCTGTGCTTTGCCCCAACAGCTTGCAGAACACTCATTTCCAAAAATGAAAGTGTTGTCTGTGTTAACGTATCTGCATCAGAGGCTTTCAGTTATGTAGTTGAAGCTGACAAAGATCTCGATACCTGTCAGCATTCCTGATACACAGGTCCAACTCTAGTTCAAACCTTGCCCTACCCTTCAGGATTTCCCTCATACATAAAACTCTCATCAAGAGTGCAAAGACTCAAAATGAAGCTCCTGGAGATTGAATCCATGTCTGCACAGCTACTCTGGGACACAAGTCAACCTCAGGAAAGTTTCCAGTGACCTAAGTCACACCATCTGCTGAACAACTGCCTAAGTGTGGTTTCAACCCAGCATCCTTTAAACCCATCCTGAGCAACCTGTGCTTAGGTCAGGCCTATCCATCAACGCTTTGCTTGCCACAGCCAAATCAGCTATAATAATAAAAGCAGGAAAATCTCACATATATGTATGTATACACACACAGAGAGACATTTCACTGACATACCTGCTATGGAAGCACAGCAGGTATACTCTTGCCATATATGCCTATATAGCATTACATAATTGTGAATTATGTTTGTGAGAAGAAAAATGAAAAAAAGGAGAAAAAGGAACACCTCTCCTGACAGCCTCTGCTGTGCCTCCACCAAGCAGGTCCACAGACACCCTTACAGACAGTCACAGAAGTCAAAGAGGAACTCTTGAGGCCCCAATACTTCATAGCACCAATGTATCTTCCCTTTGCAGTAAAACTAACTTCTTTGCATTAGACGCATAACCAGCTTTTACCACCCAAGCTACGAAACAATTTGGTCCAAAATTGGACATATTGGTCCAAAAATCGCACATATAAAAATTTCCAAACTGCTCTTATTGCTGTGCTGCCCAGGAACAACATTGACCAGATAATTTGGGGGAAAGAATAGAAGGGAAAAGAGAAGCTATGGTAAAAGAAAAAAAAGAATAAAAAATAAATAAACCAAAACAGAGCCCACATCAGCAGTCACAACTACAAAATAAATTAATTGTGAGGGAACAGGCCCTGCTCCTACTGAATTCACTAGACAGTCTCCCATTTATTTCAATTGGCCAGATAAACACGTGCATCCCTCCAGCTTCTGCCCTGCCAGAGAGCCAGGCTGGCAGACAATCCATCAACACAAGCTACAAAGAATCAGCACTAGCACGGAGAAAATTCAACTGCCATTCAAAACAAAATTCAAAGCTAGGAAATGACAGGAAAAGCCTTCCAGCAGCTTCGACTGCAACTGGATGCACAGCAATAGCTCTAATTTAAAAGCAATCCAAAAGCTACGATGTGTACTCTCTATGTAAAATTCAACCAAGTGAATGTTCCTGTAGCAACTTTAAATTCTCAATTCTCTTTTTAATTATGCACAGGAAGTACTACACAAACATTGTTAACCATACTCCTTGTGTTTAAGGTGAGAGCTGGATGGAAAGGAGAACCCGTTTCCATGTAATGCAGGGCAGCTATAATTTACAGAAAAGATGCAAGCCAAGTATCTCAAGAGCTGGCTATCCTTCACCGTGATCAGGTACAGTCACTTTGATGGAAGGGACAACTGACAGCTCTTCAATCTTTCAATTATTTGGCAATAGATCAGACTAGTTGATCTTGCTGGACACACTGCAAATTCCCCTCTCTGCAGAGATCAGAAATGGGGAATGCACCAACAACCGGGTGTACACATGCATCAGAGGTTTCTCCTGTTGATTTTGTACTGGGTAAGATCTGCTACTGGGTTGCTGGTTTTCTGTTTATTTGTAGGCTGGGGGTTTTTTTTGGGGGGAGAGGGTTGGAGGGGTGAGGGGAAGTGCTCCCCCTCCTCTCCTTTTACCGGTATTTTTCAACATCAGTGCTTTGACACTAGCATTGATTATTTTTATTATGTGTCACACACAAATTTATTAAATTTCTAGCTAGTAACTTCCCTGGACAAATCACTAGTTATTGGCACTGTTCTTAAAGGTCCTAATCCCTTCGGTTACATCCAAATCTAAAACTCACTCTAAGTGGAAGGTGCTGAGAACTGACTTCTGAAGAGAAGCTGCTAGCCCTTCTATGTGTTTTCAGTGGTTTGTTTACTTTGGGGTTTTTTTATGGGTACTTCTTTGTTGTTGGGTTGTTTTGTTGTTTGGGGTTTTTTCTGCTTTGTAAGGCGTTAATTCTAGGTTTTACTCTCAATGCTGCTATATTCCACATAGATTAAGCTTTGATTAATGTCTCGGGATGCTCACATCTAAAGCAAATCCACAAGCATGCCTGGGATTTGTTCTTTTGAATCTTTATTTGTTATTTTGAATCTGAAACCTATATGTATTATGTTTTCTCCTGTGTAAATGAACTCCCTCATTTCTTTGCTTTATATTCAATTTCTCCATAAACCAGACTTGGATGAGCTTTGCAAATAGGAAAAAAAGTCTCTTATGTTTTCCACTTCCAGAAAGTAAATCTACCATATATATAAATATATATACACACACATAGATTTGAGACCTAGTATAACACTAAAACTGCTGTGAAACTACAATAAAATACCTTAAGTGCTGACCATAGACATGCAAGTGAAATACAGTAAAGAAAAAACAAAACTTGAACGTCCATGATTTTCCCTGACTTCTTGTACCTTCTTAATATTTTGCTCTTTAAAGACTAAAAAGTTTAAATGGTTTCCAGCAGTTCTGCACACAGGAATACGTACAAAAATGGATACAAACAACATGAATATTTTGATGTTTGGAGTAAGTGTATTTCCCATCTCCTTATCCAATGTTAAATCCCAGGAGAAAAAAAAAAAAACCACAAGAAGAAAAAAAAAAAAGAGACTACAGAATACATTAAGAGGCCAGCTAGTGTTATTTCCTAGCTTTAAGGCTCAATTTGCTACACCTAAGTGACTCCTCGCAGAATTCTGTGTAAGCTGCTCTTGAAAGCTTCAACTGATGGAAAATAACAAGACCTTCCAAAAGGAATTTATCAGAGTGCTTTCCTACCAGTGCAAGCAGTAATGAAGGGGAGGGTTTTTTGTCTCAGAGCATCATTATTGCTCTTATACTCTGGGAGAGGCAGGTTGGTTGGATGGGTTTTTTGTTTGGGTTTTGTTTTCTTTTTAAGATCCTCTTAGTCCCCTGCACCATTATATTCCCATCCAACAGCCAGCCAGCTATGCCCTACCAGTGACTGCCAGCTATGGAACTCCTGAGGCATCCCAGGTAACCCAACTAAACTAATGGTGTTACTGAAGTGCAGGAGCAGGTCAGCAATGTTCAGATAAAACAGTGTTTTAAATGTGTCTCAATTAAAAAGATAGAACAGCCATATGGAAACACTTGCTAATTTCTTTGAGCAACTCCTGAAACAGTCTTAGGACTGACACACTCTTGCCAATATTTTTCAACTCTGGTGAACTCAATCACGGCTTTTGAATGGTCTTATTCACCCAAAAAATTTCCTACTCTGACCCAACAGCACAAAACCTTTAAAATTACAGAGCAATCCAATAGGTTGGGACACCATTTCCCATCCACCTTCAATGTTCGACAGCTACCAGACACCATGAGGTTGATTTCCTCACCCCATGACTGTCTTGCTTTCTACCACAGAATTTTGTGTATTAGGGTTGCAAGATAACGCATCATAGAGCCCACACAGAGCTCTAGTGAGGGGACATTTAGATGGTTATTGACGCTCATGCTAGGCTGGAGGTCATCCTGTGAATGACAAACATGTCACTCTTTTACAAATAACTTTCAATTCTTCGTGTCAGAGAAAAGGGAACATCAAGGAAGGAGTTTAAGCCCCAGGCATTTAAAAAGGAATACGGTGATATAATACTTACAGAGGTAACTTGTTTACAGCCAATTGCATTTCCAGGAGAAGACATATATTGAAACAGGAGACAGTCAAGCTTGCAGAGTGATGGAAGAGCATTCACAGTGTACTGTTGTTTCCTCTTGTTCTCTTTGCTTTAAATTCAATGCAGAATTTTATAGTTCCATGGCACAAAGGGACAACTATACATTTCCACATAATTCTGACGCAGTCTTTGTCCCGTTGTGGCTCTATGTCTCTCACAATACATAGATGGCCCTGCTTCAGTCACATGAAGCTAGTACACCCTCTTCTCAGCAGACCAAGTCTTAAGCACTAGCTCTCAATGCAGAGTAGTTCACAACTGCATTTGGTCACAGGACATGGGGCATGGAGGAGTGGGGACAGGGGGGAACCAACCCTCACTGACAGCACAGGCTCCTGCCAGTCATAGGAAACTCAGCTCCAACAAACACTCTGCAAGGCACAGAAGAGAGGAGAAGGACTAGATTTGCTTTGCAGTCCCTCCACCTCAACAAGACAAGACACTCCTAACAGGAGGTGTTGGATTACAAACTGGGGAAAATATCCTTCTTCTGCATCACTCCACTTGATAAAACCAATCATGAGCTGCATTTTAAGGACTGTGCAAGGCAAAAAGATCATTACTCACGTCCAGAGGTGAGTGAGAATCCAGGCCACATTTATGGCACACAATGTAAAATGTTCCTTGTGAAAAAACACAGCTTAGAAAACTGGCACTCTGCCCTTCTAAAAGTCTCAAGTGGTATTCAGGGGCAACCTTATTAGAAGATGCTACAGTACTTCTGCTGTTAAGCAGTCACAAGAATCACAGCATAGCACTCTCAGCTCCTGAAGTTCATGGTATTAAAAAAATAAATTAGAAACACTTGTCTCTCTGCAGAAGCACCTGCAGCACAGTCTGGGACAAGCAGCAGGAGGCAACGATAGTGCAAGAAAAGGGTATAAACAGCAGGAGGGAAATGTCTAGTCTATCAAAGGATGCTCCAGAAGAAACCAAGCCACTCTGTCATGATTCACAGGCTGTCGTGTGACATCACTGATTATGAGCTTTTACAACAGCTGCATCACAGCTTCACTCTCCGAAGCTTCTGCCTGACCCTTTCACAGTATCATACAGGACTTCAGTGTGGACTTCTGTGAGCCTTTTTAATGGTTTCATTTCACGAGGAAATGAAAATATATTTATTTCAGTATGCAATACTCAAATTTAGAGCTCAATCCTGCTTTTAAATTCTACCTTGTTACCCACTCTAAACTACATTAAGCAAATCAACACAGTTCTGAAGTACACAGCACAGCTTTCTGTCACACCACCATTTTCAACAGCGCTGCAGCTGTCTGAATAATGTTCAAAGTCTAGGAGAATATTAGTTAAGCACAGCAGTTCTCAAATTTCTGCTACATGGACCTCAGTCTGGTGCTATACAGGGAGATGTATAGTCTATTATCTAATTAACAGCTACTCTAACTACTGGCTAAAACTGCCAAGGCACACATGGCCTTTAAATTGCAATTCAGGTACCTAATATTCGGTTCCAAAACCTGTGTTTTATTCTATTCCATATAAATATGAGCAAAATTTCTGAACACCTTCCAACAATAACAAAAAGTAACTAATAACCACCAAATATAGCTGATAAATCTTTCACATTGTCCCCGTCATAATGTGCCGCTGTGTTTGCACAGGGCTTTAAAAGGAATGAGAAACATTATAAATTGCTGTATGTTTATATTACTAAAGGCAAGAGGACGAGCATTTCAAGGTCCTCGCAAGGGCTTATTTCATAACCTCACATCGAGCCTGTAAGAAGCGTTGTGTTCTACACAGATTAGCTTTATATTAATTGGACACTTAAATACGTACCCCAATGAAGCAAACAGATGGAGAAACTAGCCATACTTCTTCAAGAATAATTCAGGAGCCTCATTTCACCTACTCAACTTTGAAAACCTTATTTCTGAGTTCCCTAAGTGGGATTTTGTTGTGCTGCTTCAGTCATCACCATTTTGTGCTGCCATCGGTTGCCTGAGCACACAAGCCAACAATGAACTCACCAACATCCCCTCTCAAGTCTTCTTTCAGACAGTCCTGCCAGAGGTTCCTGTGGGCCCAGCTCCTCCGCTGCCCACTGTGGTGCCAGCATC
>JAVSBS010014456.1:22507-61698 GCA_033124195.1 Coracias cyanogaster | reverse complement strand
GCTCTCGGAGCACTTGAACGCCCAGGTCGGCGTGTCTGCCTCACTAAGGAAGAAATAAACCCAGGCGTTGGTAACTATTTTAAGCTCTTGCTTGAGATGTTTGCTAAATTCCAATCTCTCAGCCTCAGGTGGGAAACCTCGTGCTATTTTGAGTGAGTACAGTCCCTTGGATTGTTGAAAGCAAGTGTGTGGGCATCTCTGAGAGAAAAACAACAGGAGTCTATGAAAACACCCTGTGATAAATGTTTTTCCTCACTGGAATTTTTAATTAATTTGTTGGCCCGAGGCAGTTTAGATTTTCTGGCTTGTGATAAGAACAACAAATGATGGAGCAGTTTTTGTCTCAACTTTGTTACCATTTGTGCAATGCCCAAGGGGCAGCAGTAAATTAACTACTCTGAGGAGCAACAAGACTGTAGTCGCTTAACAGATGCTTTATTATAGGGCTTTTGTCTGAGGCTTATTTTCTTTTTGTCTCTGATGGTGGCGGAGATGAATACAGGCAGTGTTGAGGTGCTGATATTAACTCACAATCAAAACAATGTGCATGAAATTAAGAATGACCCAAAACGCGCAATTGACTGGCGCAGGGGAAATCGATCAGTTCTGAAGAAAGATCTTCTTTGTCGCTGAAGAGCTGCTCAGTGTCTTTCATCGAGCTGAGTTTTACCAGGATGCTCCAGCCACTTTCATTTTGCAATACGAGTCAAGTCCTGGACACAAGTTCCTGAGGGGGTCTGTGCCTGCCCTGGGAGCTGAGACAAAGCCACAGCCACGTGTATCAGCCTGTGCACAGAGGACATGAGCCATGAAAAGCCACGGAAATGTTTATTTTGGTGTCATAGGCTCAGAGATGCTCTGAATGAGGGGCTTCAATGTATACTAAGCTTCCATTCTTTCTCCTAGGGCTTATATTCTGGGAAACCTTGTCAAAACATGATATGCTTGGTATTCGTTGGTGGTATAAGGAAAAATATTTGTGGTGTAGAACTTCTGAAAAAAAGAAAGGGCATGAAGGGACTAGATCCAGATAGGTCAATAGTCAGATCTAAGTGTTGTATCAGAACGTGTTAAACTTACCAGCGCCTGGGGAGCCAGGATGAACTTCACCCTTGGTTGTGAGGGAAGAGGTTATGTCCCACTATGGCTGGTAGTTATGCACATGGTCCCTCTTCTTCACAGCCTAGCACAGAGGTCTCTTGAATCTGAACTGGTGTGAAATCTGCTTCTAGTAATCACAGTTCTTTTCAAAGTAAAATATGACTTTGGGAATTCATTCTACATCGTCTCCAGAAGACAAAATGCATCTCATCACTTGTATGCTAAACATGATGACCTACTTTGTAACATCTTTACCATGATCAGGAATAGTTTCACCTGAATAATAGGCTGAAATTTAGTGTCATGCTGAAGGACTGTTCTGCCAACAAAGCCACTCAAGGCCTTTATGCTGTCAAATTGTCCTGTAGATCTTAGCACAAAAATAACTTTGATTCATTGAGATTTGCTGTGGTTTGCATCTTACCCATTGTCTACAGAAGGTGAATTTCAAACAGAACAAAAATAACTGTGTGACTTAGAGGAAATACATCCCCAGTATTAACTCTAATGCCTCTTGTTGCTTCATAACTCAATTAAATACTTTTTTCCTCTGACGCCTTCATGAAAACTTTTGACTGAATTTTCTACTGATATTTATATGAAGGAATTAAACTAAATAAATTGAACTTCATTGCTGTTGTTTTAATCTAGTGTACAATGCAAATAGAAAAGCTCATAGCATCTCAGATTTTGGTGGAATCTATTTTGGGATCAAGGCAAGTCCATATGTTCTGCTGTTGTACACAGACAGTCTGACAGAGATCTTCACAAAATTGTTGATTTTGCCTTCCTCTCTTATTTTCAGCCCTCATTCGTTCTGGGATGGTCTGATGCCCTCAACTGCATGAAGTCGTCCTTTAATGGTTTTCTAATTTTATTAAAATTGGTGCAGGTAGATGTGAACAGGCTTGTAATTAATATGAATATGAAAGGCAAAATAGAAGATGTGGTGATGCAATTCCACTCAAAAAAACTTGTTAAGATCTATTTGAAAAAGTAACACTGAGCAATAAATAATTCCATTTTACACTTTTTTCTTGATATGTCTGAAAATGTCATGGTCCCTTCTGGAATAAAACTCAGGCTGGTCTTACCAGAATAGCTCATTTTCTAGCCTCATGTTTGATAGGAAAATTAACAGCTGATTCGGAACATTCTTTTAAAGCCTTAACAGGTTAAAAACTGAGAATCGTTGCCAAAATGTATGAAGTCTCACTAATTAAGGACCTTAAAAAAGCTTTAAAATTCCCCCCCTCACACCCCGCCCTCTTGGAGGGGATTCCAGCCTTGCAAAGTAAATGCCATTGAAACAGTTTGAGCTCATGGAAAAACAAATTCTCTCTGACAGAAGAGAAAATTTGAGGGCCCCAAGAGTACAAAGAATAGAAAGTCTAGCCAGAGCGAAGCAGATCTGCAATATATTAAGCCTGAATCATAGTACTGAGTCATTCTTCACGCTGAAGGAAACCAGCTATTTAGAATTAGCTCATGAGGTCCCCGTGCTCAGATTTTACTCCAATAATACTCTCAATGAGGATTACATGTAATAGGTTTACACATTTGCTTAAACTCACCCGCTTACTGGTCATAACCCCCAGTTGGAGTAAGCAAGAGTAGGGATTAATACTATTAGGTATCAAAGGCTCCTCAGACAGGATGAAATGGAGGTGGAGGGAATGATCCACATCTCACCCCAGCCTGGGGTGTGTAAGTGTCTCAGGCCCTCAATTACAGCAGAGGGAAATAGGAAGATAAGTGAATCCAGGAGAACTCAGTATTTCTGTGCTTTATCTGCCCACAGAGATTGTGCTGTTATGTCTTTATTTTCTCCATATTTTTTTTTTCCCCCTGCTCTTAAGCTATGAATTGTGTTTTTACAAAAGGATCTTGGCAGGCTGAAATTCAGCTTGCCAGCATGGTTTCCTTTGACAGCAGCACAATGCTTGAATTAAATACCAGATGTAGTCTCAGCTCAGTCATTCCCCTAAGCAGACTGGAGACCCCAATTTGAAAGCACTTGTGTTTTGGGGAGTGGGTTGCTTTACGTCACTTTGCCATAGCTGCTGTTTTTATAGCTATCGTTGTTTGTTACACCGAGTGCTTTTAGCCTGACAGAACTCACATATCTAAAATGTAAAGGGATATATGCTTGCATGCATACATGCATATCATTAGTTATAATTGCATATGCATCTATGTAAATGTATTTAGACAAATTGGCCTGTGAGGAGCAGGAAAACTTCAGCTCATTTTCTCACCTCTTCCTCCTCTGTGTGTTTTCTGATATCTAACAAAAATTAAACATTCGAACCCTTCTTCCATTCTTCCTGGCATCTGCTTTCTTCACGTTTCTTGAGAATAAGGGACTGAATTGATGTGGGTCCTCTCTCTTTCTTCTGGGTGTGATGTGGGTTAACCAATGGGTCCAAGAGCTGCTGCAATCAGAGCCAATTGTCATTCCTAAACTCAGCAGGCACTGTCCTACCCCCGTGCAGGACAGCACTGATACACACCACTCTGTACACCTAAAGAGCTATTGCACAAATTTTTGGTCACCTCATTGCTAACCAGGCCCTTGAGAAAGGGAGAAAGTAGCTCAGGAAGCATCTTTCTAATGTCCTTAAAAGATATCCTGGCTTTGTGTCAATAGTGTGAGGAGCTACTCCATACATTGGTAACGGAGCATACTTTGCAATCTAATCATCACCATTAAAAGTTTGATCTCCACTAATACCAGATTTAATTTCCTCCCCATAGGCTGTAAAACCATGAAGGAGGCACAGGGCTGCCCTAGAGCTCTGGCTCTGATTTCAAGCAGGTTAAAGAGCTCTCAGCTGTCTCAGAGTGTCACTACTTACCTCTTTTCTTGATAAAGAAGCAGAATTTTAAATTCTTTGCAGCTTTCCCCTTTGCCAGTGCTACAACATGCATAGCAGGCTAATTACTCTTCTCTTTAAAGGAAAGTAATTAAACTGCAATTAAACTGACACCCAGAAGAGGGTCCTGGTCAAACGCAAACAGCAATTCATTCGGGTCACCTTGTGTAAATCAGAATTTCAGCACACATCAGCCTTGGCACGAAGGGATTAAAGCAGTCACGGCAGTTGATTGGCACGAGGAAGCAGAGGAAACTCGCCAACATCCAGCGTGTAAATCCGAGCGCTGCCATATCGGCCACCTCCCAGCGAGGTGTGAATCCTTGGATTAGCATTTTCTGCTTCAGCTGTCAAGTGACATTCAAGGAAGCACCATGTAGGTTTATTATAAATCATTTCCTGGAGTATAACACCCATTAGTGTCACCACCACCGAGTACAGGGAGCTGTAGCTGGTTGCAGCGTGTTGTACAGCTGCGCTGAGATGTCTCCTTCTCAGCGCTTCAGAGGTTCCCATTTCATAGAATCACAGAATGCACTGGGTTGGAAGGGACCTTCCAAGGTCATCTAGTCCAACCCCCCCTACAAGAAGCAGGGACATCTCTAACTAGCTCAGGTTGCTCAGAGCCCCATCAAGCCTGACCTTGAACATCTCCAGGGATGGAACCTCCACCACCTCTCTGGACAACCTGTTCCCGCGTTCCACCACCCTCATATTAAATAACTTTTTCCTAATGTCCAACCTAAATCTACCTTTCTTCAGCTTAACCCCTCATCCTGTCGCTACAAACCCTTGTGAACAGATCTTCCCCTGCCTTCTTAGAAGCCTCTTTCAGGTATCTCCATCCCTCACTGAAGACAGCCGAGACCTGCTCATCTCCTAACGGGTTGTTCTGGTGCTTGAGTCAAGTGCTATAACAAGAAGTTCAATTGGACTCTTCCACAGCAGCCCCACTGCCTGGCAAATGACCCATTATAATAATATTAATGCACGAGTGGCATGAATAACATGCCATTAATTAATTCATTAAGGGAACAGTAAGGGTCAGATTTGCAATTCTTTCTCTTGTTCTTGGAGGTCAATTCACAAAGGTAGCATCTGACGCCACCTGGAGAATCCAGTAAGAAATGGACGTGCCCACCCCATCCTGCTGATCCCGTGTGCTGGGAATCACGATTAAAGCGTTTTGGCCAAATAAACTTGATGAAGTAGCCAAGAAGGCTGCTTGCACAGCACTTCCCTTGGCTATTTAAGGGCCTGATGGAGCTGGCGTTGGGACCACATCACTGAGAGCTGAAATCCAACTCCAAAGAACAGCTCCTATAAATTGACCCTTCATTGAAATCAGTGATTAACCCAACGTGCCATGAGGAAGCAGCCCAGGGCTGAGCGACGGGAATAGTTTCGATAGGAAATTGGGTCACAGGAAAAAAATAGCCCAGGAAAAATCACTGCAATTTATGAACGAATCTCAGATCTCTGAAGGAGAGCTATGCCAGTGAAGTCCAAGAAACAGTTTCGTAAACAACGTGTCGGTTCTAAGGACTAAGCAATAAAAAAACAACATAATTAGCGTCTATGTCTCTGCAAAACCCAGCGTGTGCCAAGGAGAAAGCAATAAACATTCGCTGTGAATGGGCTGCAAGAAATCTGCATAGCGGGGCTAAATTACCAAAAAAGAAAAGGAACGTGCCCAGAAAAGCAGTCAAATACAGCTAAACATAGGCTGGGCTGGAAACTTCCTGGAAACAAAGGTAATTGTGGATGAGAATTAGACTATAGATCCTGAGTTTAAGCACAAATAGAAGATCTATTGACTTCAGGGCTTGATTACATTCAGAGGTATTTAAAAATAATTTGTTGAGTCTTGGTCATAGCACATGTATCTTTAATAAGTGGGCTCCTTTGGCAAGCCATTCATAGACGGTCTAGTTGGTACTGCAGTAAAACACAATCCCTTGTTAAAATGGGTTTGTATTCCAGAAGAGAGGACATGAAAACCTTCCCTGGCTGATTGTTTAGCAAGTCCTTTGCTCTGCCAGGTTTTGCTGCTAGATTCCTTCTCTCTTGGGGTATCAGCATTAGTTTTGTGCCTTATATTCATCATTCCCTCCTGTAGAAGTTGTGTGTTCAACGTTTTGGGCTCCCAAAGGCAGGAGCTGGAGCCAGGCTTGGCCAGAGAAAGCCTGGGTGGAGATGTGAAGCATACAGAACATGCAGAATGGGCATGCAGAGCACACGGAGCTTGCAGCACATGTATGCAGAGCACACAAAGCACACAGAGCAAGCACGCAGAGCACTTGGAGCTTGCAGAGCACACAGAGCATGGCTGGAACTGCAGCACCCGGGGTGCTACTCACCCAACAGAGAAGCCAGAGGCACTTCCAAAGCCAGGAGAAGTCCCACCACAGCTCCATTGGAGGGTTTGGGAGCCACCCCTCGCTGGAGTCCTCCGCCAGAGCCTGTTTGTTTCAGAAAATGTTTCAGATGTCTCAGAAAATCCATGTCCAAGATAAGAGAGCATGGTAAGCTGGCTACGTTAGCTGGGATTTCCACAGGAATTAAGGGATCAAGCGATCAGAATCCCTTAGGCTCCAGTGCAAACAACAGTCTTTGTACCTTCATTTAACAGCGTTACTTTTTTTTTCCCCTTCGGCAAAAAATACCAACTCTTATAAACAAGACCGATATAACTGGGAACAAAGTGTTTACCACCTTTGCAGATTTTTGCCACTGAATTTTTATTCATACCGTGTTAGGCTGACGTAGCCCACACCATCCTAGATTAGGTTTCATTTATTCTCACGGAATTGCGTTTAATTAATTCTCTCCTTTTTCTACATGTAGACTATCTCCATCCCGCTACCTCTCAGCAGCAGATGTTCACCCCAAGCTGATAATACAGTTGCAGCAAGGATGGCTATGACCTCGTGTCACCATCCAAAGGAAAGGCTTGGGTTCAGCTTGCTCGGGTTCCACCTTATTTAACTTCCCCTTTTTATACCAGGCACACAGTGAGAGACCTCTACTCAAGGAAGTGTGAAAGAAGCTGGGCTTTTTTTGATCAGCTAGGAAGGAGGCGAAGGAAAGGCAGCGTGGCTGAGACCTGCTACAGGAGCCAAACTGGAAGAGATTAAATGCCTTTACACCCCAGCTCTACCACGGGTGTTTACACTTCTGCTTCTGAGGAAGCCACACGTCCTGGATGAATGACCTGGTGTGGTGGCTGCATTCCTGGCCTCGTTAGTCTGGGGTCCATGGGGATCACAGCTGCATCCTCTGGCCCATCTCCCTCCCCTTGGGAAGGTACCCCCCACTGCAGCACAGAGTGGAGTAGAACCTACACCACCTTCCCCAGGGATTTTGAGCCCTCCTTGAGCTCTGCAAATCCTGAGCAAACCAGAGGTTCAGCAAGGAGCTTTGCGGGCCCACTTCCTTCTTCTCCTTCCTCCCCTCCCCTCCTCTTCTGCCTCATCTTCCCTCCCTCAGAGACCTCCCCATCACACCACTGTCCATTAGAGAACGCAGCCACTGCTTTCCTTTATTGCTTTGATAAAACCACTTTATCTCTGACTTTGGCTGCTGACTTTGCTTTGCTTCATGATGCCACTTCAGATTAGGAGCGGGGAGTCAGCTTGCTGGCAGGAAAGAAGAGCCAGCCAGGTTTGTCATGCTTGTACTGTTCCTGAACAGCATGCAAGCTTCATCTCTAGGGACAACTACCAGGATATTCAAGTTTCACTCTTCTTTAGAAACAGACAGGTTCAAAGAGACATATTAAACCCATCCTTTTTAATCATTGATGCCCAGATCTGAACACCCTTCATCATGAAGTAGCCAAACAGCCTCTTTGCTTTCCCACATGAGCTAAAGCAGGCAAGTTTAGAAGCAGCTGGTCCAAACTATCCCTCCATGAAGTCCCCACACACGAGCAGATCAATCCTGACATGGCTCTGCAGCCAGCCCACAGCACCATGAGCCCCACCTTGATGGTGCCACTGCTTGGTTCCAGGACAAGGTTTATTCACCCAGGATTTCTGATCATTCTTCAATCCATGTTGTTGTTACCTGGAAACCTGGCAGAAGCAACAGGGTAAGAGTGGATGGAGTCTGGTGAAATCCTGAGATCTCTGATCTCTCAGGGTGAGGAATCATAGAATCATTCTGTTTGGAAGAGACCTTTAATATCATCAAGCCCAACCATTAATGCACCACGGCCAGGTCACCACTAAACCATGTCCCTCAGCACAACATCTGCACATCTTTTAAATCCTTCCAGGATGGCGACTTCGCCACTTCCCTGGGCAGCCTGGGCCAGGGTTTGACAACTCTTCTGGGGAAGAAACCTTTCCTAATAACTAATCTAAACTTCCTTATACTTTAAGGTGCATGGTGGCCCCTGGGGCTTGCAAAGCTCTTGCATTCTGCATGCACAGGAAAGGGCAACACGTTTCCCCTACATCTGATCCTTGCTGCATGGAAGATGCTCACCCAGGGACTCACAAGCTTCACGTGAGGCCTGACATTTAAACTTGGCCTGACATTTTGCTCCCCTAAGTGAGAACAAGGCAGACATACAGTAACAAGGAGTCAACACAAATCTGCCTGAACTTCCAGCTCTCTCTGGGACGTGTTTGCCATCAGTGCTTCAGGCTGAATTGTTTGCAATGCAAAGAGCGTAACATGCTCCCCAAGCAGAACAGCCGCTGCCGGAAAAGGATGGAAAGACACACGGATCCTGCTCCTGCAAGGAGCTGGCTTGGAGTCAAAGATGTGTAAATGACACCCAGTTGTCTGTAGCTGAGCATTGACGTCCCTGTTAGACAGGATTGTAGATGATAATATGATATCTGTGTCAAGCATGGTTGGACTTGAATATCTTAAAGGCTTTTCCAGCCTAAGCAATTCTATGATTCTAAGAAATGTGGAGAGGTTGCAATGAGCATTGGCTGAGCCAACTGTGTTTAAAAAATGAAGGGTTTCCAGCAAGCTGGCATGTGCCACAGGTTAGATCCTTATATCCATGTGTGGCTGGGATGTCGTCACTCCTGTGGAGCGATGCGCTGTGCCGGGATTCCCTCTCCTACGCTTCTGTTCACTTCACAGTAAGTTTTCACCCTCTTCTGGTTTAGTCCTACATGGGAGCTCTCAGCAGGCAGAGAAAAGAGGGGAACCACATCCCTGGTGGCCTGTTAAAGTTTGGAAGATCCCTCAAATGATCAAATAAATTCCTTTTCCAAGTCAGCTAGGCACCAAGACAGCTGCACAGAGGTTTGTGTGCAGGTAGGAGTCCCTGTGTCCCCACTTCTTCTCTGCTTTGTAAATGAGGACGATGGTGTGCTGGGTCTGTGTGACACACAATCTGTGGGGACACTCTTGCGCACCCTGGGAAAGCTCCTTCATCTCCCTGTGCCTCACTTCATCCATACATGGCAGTGCTGCCCAGTGTCATAGAGGCAATATGAGGATAAACGGGATTAAAAAAATTCAAGTTTTACACTCTACTCATTCATCATTGAAACAGATGGTGACAAAAGGATTCATAGTAATTTTGATTTTTAATGCATACCAAGTGTAGATGTGATGGACCTGTTAGGGCTTTCGAACTGGAGCAAGGCTTCATTGAGTTATTCTCTAACGCTTGCCAGCCCGGTGTTAGAGTGGTCCAAATGGCAACATTCCCAGGCTGCTCGATGCAGTCAGTGTCATGGGATGGAGCTCTTCAAAAGCACACAGAGACTGGCAAACCTGGGCCATCAGCTTTTCCCCAGGAGGTATAAATGGGTGGGCAACGCAGGTGTCTGCACTGCAGCTGTGTAGTGCCAGCTCCTGCTGTTCCACCCGCAAATGCTTGTGTGCATCACAAGGTTGCTCTTATCACTCTTTGGTGACATTGGCTGTAGCTAGCTTTTGTAGTCTTCCTGTGGCTTCTTTCCCCCTTTGAGTCTCAGAGAGGATCATTCCCTTCTCCCCTGTCAAGAAGGGTCTCTACTGGTGGTGTGAAGTCTTTATAGCAAAAAGAACCATTTAAGTACATAAGACAGTCAGTGTATTGCATAAAAAAAATCATTCTGGCATGCACGTTTTGTAGCCAGGTGTCCTACGTGCCAGTCTAGCCTGTGATATGCACTGTGAGTGCTATCAAAATGCTATCATTTACCTTCTCCCAGCTGTTCTTATGCTTTAGAAGGAATTCCCTGGGCTCCACGTTGAATAAAGAGGGTTTCTGCAGCCCTACAGTAATGCTCTCATCCTCAGTGAACCTAAACATTTGCCTTGTGGTGAGAAATCCATTTTAAAGACAGCGTTTGATTTCACTGAAGTGGTGTTAAAATGTCACACACTGTAATTTATGTCCCATTTTCCCCAATTACTGATTATAACTAACTCAGCTTCAAAAGTCAGCAGCTGCTCCATCCATCTCTGTTACCAATGCTTTGTGTTTATGGCAGTGTCTTTAGTCCGAGAGCCTCAAAATGCAGCTCCACATTAGTAGTTTTCCGATTTTTACGCATCAGGATGGCATGAGGTGAGGCTTAAGCTCTTATTAGCATCATAGAATCAGAGAATCACTTTGGTTGGAAGAGACCTGGGAGATCATCAAGTCCAACCGTTAACACAACACTGCCAGGGCACCACTAACCCATGGCCCTCAGCACCACATCTCCATGGCTTGGAAACCCCTCCAGGGATGGAGATTCCACCACTGCCCTGGGCAGCCTGGGCCAGCCTTTCACAACCCATTTGGGGAAGGATTTTTCCTGATGTCCAACCTAAGCCTCCTCTGGTACAACTTGAGGCCATTTCCTCTTGTCCTCTTGCTTGTTCCTTGGGAGCAGAGCCCATTCCCACCTGGCTCCAACCTCCTTTCAGGGTGTTGTTGAGAGCCAGAAGGTCTCCCCTGAGCCTCCTTTTCTCCAGGCTCAACACCACCAGGTCCCTCATCTGCTACGCACCAGACTTGTGCTCTAGACCCTTCCCCAGCTTTGTTGCCCTTCTCTGGCTATGCTCCAGCCCCTCAAAGTCCTTCTTGGAGTGAGGGGCCCAAAACTGAATCCAGAATTTAAGGGGCAGCCTCTCCAGTGCCAAGTACCGGGGGATGACCCACTAGGATTGAGCTACTGGAGTCCTGATACCTCCATAGACCGACATTACAATCACTCACAGCTTTCCCAAATGAACCACGCTGGAGACTGCCTGTAGGGAGGGCAGTGAAGTCCTGCAGAGAACAGATGGGCTCAACCCACAGCATGAGGTTGCAGGAGGAAGGAGGCTCAGCTGTAGCAAGAAGGAGGCTTGATAATCCTCACCATCATTTTTGTTATCTTCAGTGGCCAAGGGTGGAGGAAGCTGTGATCTTTCTCTTCCCAACACACAGGAGCACATGGCAGAACAGAGATAGTTTCATTCTATCCATCTGAAAGCCCTCCTTGCTTCTCTGCTCTGATTCTAAAAGTTCAGCTGTATATTTAACAGGTTGCACCTGAGACAGAACGAGCTCTGCTGACACCAGCTCCGAGTTTCAGTCAATCCAATAAATGTGGCCATTAACTTGGTCAGTCCTTTGCTTCACCACCCAGGATCTCCCATATTTTTCCTCCCAGCATGAAATTACAGAACAATTAGTAGTAAATTATCCACTGGCTGCAGTAGTTGCTTGTAAAACCCAGGCATGGAGACCCTGGAATTCGCTCCTGACTTTCTTGCCAGATTGAGGTTTAAAAAGCTGAATTTCCTGGAAGTTTTCCTTTCCCACGCTCTGTGTGCCTACAGGGTGCCTGGCCTGTAAAGGGCGTGAGGGTAGGTCTGAAGGACATTATTGATGCTGCAGTCTACCATGTAGAAGCAGAAGGGGTTGGACTGGAAAAAATGGTAAGGAGTTGATCTGTTCTTTCAGCTCTTAATGAAGGGACATTCCCATGTGCATCTGTAGAGATGCTGTGGCTTCCCTAAAATGGTCCTGCCATGGGTGACCTGCACCCTAACAAGCTCAGCAGGAGTGACTTTGTAGGTGCAGCTGATTGAGGAGACCTTGTTCAGCCTCTCTGATGTTTTCCCCCCTTTCTTCCAAGTATCTACATTATCTCTGGCATGTCATGCATATTAATGAATTTATTCTTTATCCTGTGAGTTACAGGAATAGAATTAACGTTATTTTAGAGACAGATAATATTATTTGCTTGACGTCCAGCAAGGAACTGAAGTCTCATCTTCTGACTTCCAGCTCCATGGATGAGCTACAAAACCTGCCTGTCTCCTTTCTCATTATTTTCTGTACTTTATATTGGGTAGAGTCCAAGCTGGTGCACACAAAGCCCAGGTACAACCAAGACAAGGTCTTGTCCCAAAGAGGTTAAGGTCTAAGTTTATAACAACAGCAAGCAGGTGGCTACAGCAGACAGATGCTAGCATGGGGTTTGCTTTCGTTTTTAATGTTTTATTCAGTCCACATCAGTTATCACCTGATCTGAGCCTTATCTTGAAGCTTGGGCACAGCCTGTTGTGCTCCGGATTGATTTGCACCAAAACACAGAAGCTTCTAAGGTACAGGGTTCTGCCTAAAATGGCAAGGACGTGGTGGGAAACTGGGTCTAGCCAAGGGCAGAGAGAAAAAAAATGAAGTCCTTGGTGACTCCTGCATTTCAGGGAAAGCACACATGAGGGTCTGGAAAAGCCTGGAGTGTGCTCAGGGGTCTGTGCACTTCTGGTGCTTTGAGTCAAACCACATCCCTGAAGGTGGAAGGCAAAGTGCAGTGACACTCTCCCCATGCCCCCATGACACCCCACAGCAGCAGGGTACAGAGCACAAAGAATTGTCATGCTCTCCCTCTCCCTGGCTGGTACTTACCATGTTCTCACCACTTCCACACAGGTAGAAAAACCACACCATGCTTAAAATACACAAAGCCCAGCTCTCCCTCTTTCCTCCCACCAGCAAAATACCGATCATGAAGGCTGACTCTATATTTATCTTTGCAAGAGCCTTGAATCAGAATTAATTCCTGTGAGCCGCATTTATTAAGAGGCCACTATTTCAGATGGGGAAGCGACGCTTGCAATTATTTAATTAGAAACCCGGTGCCAAACAGCAGAACAGGATGTGCCCTGGGCTAATCACCGCAGGTTTCACAGCTCCCCGTTAGCATCGTGTCCCCTCCTTTAATGTGTCTCCAGACAGACACACGGGAGAGCAGGACTGTATGACACAGCTACAAATGCATCACGATGTGTTTTATTCCCCAGCAAGCGACATTCACTTCCAGCTTCTTGCCTCTTTGGTCCATACATCGTGATTGCATTTTACGTGACCTCCCCATCTCCAAGGGAGAAATGAGGGGGTGAAACAGGATGGGTCATTGCGGCACAAATCCTGACCACTTTAATTGGCAAAGCAAGATTCACTTGAACTGGCAAAACCAAGATCCTTAGGCCCTGTGTTTTATTTTTTGACAGTTTTAAATCCCTGAGAAGACACAGTGGATTCATGCTCCAGAGATCATGAAGAAGATTTTTCTGGGCAAGTTTCCTAGACCTACTGCAATGCTCAGTGCAGAAGTGACCGGGTGGAATAGCTCGAGCTCTGCTTCTGTGGGAACAGCTTGTGTGCTGGAAGGTCAGGGGAAGATCATTGTGCACCTGAGGAGAATGGAGGTGGGTCATGCGTGGTGAAGCACAGTCTGGGGACAGCTTTCCCTGCTACGAGTGACTGGTGGAGGGCAGGCAGAGCTTCAGTGCTTTCCTCCCACGCTTCTGTTCATCGCTGTCTGCGGAGAGCGAAGGTGACCTTTTTCCTGCAGCCATCAACGCGTCCTCCCCAAACCCCAGACTCCTAAAATGGGCCTTCTGAGGTGAAATTCCTCATCTAGACAGGCCCAGAGCAGAGTTTGAGCATGAGAGCCCCTTGTTCTTCCCACAGCCCCACCAGTTAATGTAGGGCCATCACCATCGTTCATGGGATGCACCCACAGAGTGTTGGGCTGGTTTTGCGACGCAACATAGGCACTGGGTCATGTGGATTCATTAGCACAAAGTGCTAATTTTCAGCCTCCAAAGCCAGATCGAAACATTCCTATAAATCCAGGAACCTGGGGCAAGGTTGCTCTGCTACTTCTCTTCCCACTTCTTTTTTCCATTTGAATGAAGGACTCACACTCAAAATAAGTGATGTTTTTTGTGGGACGTCTATTTCTGCCGAGCTCTTGCCAGCCGGCCTGAAAACACCCAGCCTCACACAGCCTTTCCCCTTCATTTTTGAAAGGGAATATGCGTGATTTACTGCCTTGCCCGAATCTCCAGAGCGGCTCTTGTCATTGTCCTCTTTGGCATCATTATTTATCATCAGCTCAATTCTTGCTGAACCTGCAGAAGAGAGCACCGTAGTGAATTGCCAGGCAATTGCACTAAGCAGGGAGGGGAAGCTGGCAGCAAAAGAAGGGAAATAAATCAGGAATAATCAAAATAATCACCTGGAGTGATTGGCACACCTTTGAGAGGGCAGTTCCCAAAGCTTGTCCCCCAATGCTTCAAGACAATTCAATCAGGCAGCTGGAGCTTGACTTACCAGGTGGAAATCAAAGCCTGCTCTCGGGTGAAGGAGACTCCAGCCCAGAGGTTTTAGAGTGTTCCTCTTTCTCACGAAGCTGAGGTGACAGGCAGAGGTATAGTGGGAAGATTTATTCTGTATTGCACTGACTTTACAGCATCCTCTCTAAAGCACTGAGATGACAACTCTTCAGCCGGCCCCTGGAGACAGGAGCAAACCAGGCACATGGCATTTGCTACCTACCCTTCACCGCTTAGATATTAAAAAGGGATGCTCACAACTGGGAAAAGGGGTTATTTTCAAAAGTGCATGAGCACACAGCTTTCTTGGGCTGCTCTGCCCATACTGCTCCACAGAAGATCAATCTGTTCCCAACCAGGCTCCTAGAAATCAAGTGCAATAAACTCTCGTCCAAAACAGGATGATAATTGCTAGCTGGGTAATGTTTTCCCCACAATGCTCTGATCTACTCTTATCCATATCAGGGCTTTTTTCCCCTTGGCCACATGAATGTAGGGTTTCTTTCACATTAATGGCAGGAAAGGGTCTCCAGTGGGACAAGCACAAGCAGGAATGACTATCTGATTGCCTGGTGGCGGTTGGGGTGAGGAATGAGAGAAATGAAGGAGTAATGGGAGAAATCAGAACTAGATTATTAAAATAAAACTTTGCTCCAAGGCTTAATTTGTTTAAAAAAAAATCGGAATTAGCTTCATATCCCATTGTATCAGTAGCTGGCAAGTGCCTGTTCACAGCATCAAATATCCGAAATGATGCCAACTTACAATTCCCCTGATTTTTAGTGTAAAGTTAACTCGGAAAGCTCAGGACTGGCAAGGAGCAGACCAGCTGTTGGGCAAAGAGGTCTGAGAGGACTGTGTTGTGGGAGGAGTTCTTCAAGTTCTTAAATTGCCTTCTAATTATGCTTTATTACCCACTAGCAATCTCCTGCTTTACGCATCATTGCTATGTCCCTGCAGCAGGGCCCGAGGGAAGGACCACTCCGAGATGACACCACTAGAGGCCACTGTTGTAATTCAGCAAGTGAAGTACTGCTGAAAACTCCACCACTTTCTCGTTTTTCAGTGAAGCACTCAGTAGGTGCAGGCCATGGAGCCAAGAAAAGGGCTCTGGTTTGTTTGTGGTTCTTCCCTTCAGCTCTAAGGAAAGAGTTTGCATAATCAGCTGAAGGATTTGCAGGGAGGGTTCAACAAGTTTTGGTGGTTTGAATGTTCAATAAATATGCAAGTGTCCTGAAGATCATAGAATAGTTTGGGTTGGAAAGGACCTCAAAGATCATCTAGTTCCAACCCCCCTGCCATGGCAGGGACACCTCCCACTAGACCAGGTTCCTCAAGGCACCATCCAACCTGACCTTGAACACCTCCAGGGATGGAGCATCCACAAATTATCTGGGCAACCTGTTCTGGTGTCTCACCACCCTCAGAGTGAAGAAGTTCTTCCTTACACCTAATCCAATGTTGAGTTGCTCCTGGTTATCGCTAAGGACCAAGGGCTAGACTGAATGGTAATGGCACAGGACTTTTCTCTGCTTCTGTTTTGATGGTGGATTCAAAGCCAAATCTGGTGTTTGGATAACTCCGGAGCCAGCTTATCCAGAATTCCCACAAAACTTAAAAGAAAAAATAAAAAAAAATAAAAGAGAAATAGTTTGTATTTTGCAGGTATCAAGATTTTTTCCTGCAATGTGATTCCCTCTGTCCTCTCCATGCTGGCTTTTAACATCACTCTCTCTTTTGCAAGGCTTGCTTTAGAGGGCAAAACCATCAAAATTGGCCCAGAAGAAGGGTTCCCAACTCTGGACCCCCAAAGCTGAGAGAGCAATTGCTGCATGACCCAGGGTTGTCCCCCTGTCCTGGGCCTGTGAAGGGGACACTGAGGGATTACGTGGGCTCAGCTGCCTCCTCTTGCAGGATAAAAACTCACATCAATCTCAGAATAGCTTCCCTCCACCAAAATTGCTCTCCAGGAGGTCCTCAAGCCCTTTTTCCCACACAGGGGATGGGGACGTCTCACCATGTCCTACCCAGTTACTCTCCCAGCACCGCTTCAAGGCAGGTGATAGTGAGTCTGGTAAGCTGCTCCTCTTCCCCATTAATAACTCTTCTTCATTGACTCCAGATGACTTCTGATCCCACACTATGATGAGTGAGAGGCAAATCTCTTCCAAGGCAGCATGTCGTGACACCCATGCTCATCCTGGATGGTGAATGATCATCCTGGGTGAGCTGCAAATGCCTCCTACACCCATATCACCTTGAGGATGTATCACCTTGATACTTGAACTCAGAGCCTGAAGAAGAAAAACAAGAGTCTTGCTCATGCAGGAAAAAAGATCTGACCTGAGGAAAAAGCAGTTTGGATTCTGAGAGGTTTTTTTGTGGATGTGCCACTAGAGGGGAACAAAGATCTATAATATTTCCTAGATTTCCAGCGAGCCCTGCAAAACCTTTTGCAAGCTGGGGGCCACAGCGCCTGCCCGGAGAGGATTTCTGTGCCAGCACCATGTGAATGCTTTTCCTTATCTCCTACAAGAAAAAACTCATATTAATTACATTTAGTACAAGCAAAGAAGAGCAAAAGCAACCGATCCTGAGGATCTGTGGATTTCGATAAACACTGACATTTACGCTAGGTGAAAAATGAAGAAAAAAAATACACTCTTTGGAAATATTTTCCTGATAACGCTATTTCTAAATTGGCTGCTCGTGATATACGCAGGAGGTACGTGTGTAAAAAAAATAAAGACATTCTTTCCAAACCATTCATACTTCACGGTGAGAGCTTCATAAATGAAGTACATGATCATTTCCTTGCAGTTTATCTAGAAATAATAATAAAGGTTGATAACGTGATTATTAGGTTATTCATTATGGAGGCATCATTCATTTGCAATAATCTGGAGGCGTTAAAGCTGAAGATCTCTAATTATGATGCTGTTAAAAGAAGCATACATGAAAGAAAAGTAGAGGGTAGCTTGTGATTCTCTCCATAAAATTAGTTCCTAGATGAAAAGGAACGGGTTAGAAAATGAGTTAGTGACTTAATTAGTTTAGAGAAAAACTGTAAATTATCTGCAAGAATAGTGCTGGAAAGCTTTAATGCACGGAGAGGGCTTGTAATATGCCGAATCACAGAAGACATTGAAAATTGGCAGTTATTTCATTAGCGTGATGGAAACACTTTGGATATGAAGAGGGGACAACTGCTACTGGGTCCATTCGACGTGGAGTGGGTGGCAGAGGAGTGGGTCACATCAGACAGAATGGACTCAGTCCTTGAAGCCATCAGGAGACCTCTCCTGCCCTCAGCTGCATGTGGATGAAAGCTCAGGAGAATTACTCTCCCCCAAGTCCTGTGATAGGACTTGGCTGGTATCTCTCCTCCAGGTGCTTTCTTACCCTCCCCAGCTGCTCTCGGAGTTGGATGGTGATGCCTCGGTTCTTTCAACCAGTGCAAAGAGACAGTGTGCACATGACGTGCACAACATGTAAAACCTCTCTTGTGCACATACAGTCCCCATGCCAGGTTAAGGTCTCAGAGGAAACGTGGATTTCTTGCTCGCTTTAGCTTACTGCAAAATGTAATGTCCTGTTTGGGAGGGAGGAGGCTGGGCGTCCTTGCTGGATTAGCACAGAAGGGAAGTATATGTGCTTGTCTGGACATAAAAGTTATGCAATAACCCAAAGGGATACTCACTTATGGTCCAGCTGACTTCTTTAGCAAAATATAAACTTCTTTCCTGCCCTCTGTCATGGGAACTCTCTGTTCCTGGTGGCATAACTGCAAATGGAAGCTAACTGAAGGACCAAAAAGCAAGAAGAGATGCAACCTACTGCTGGACTTGCTTTGTATCTACTTGAGGAACTTGAATCTGTCTTTGGTGGTTGATAAAGCAGCAGAATCATGAGAATCAATTTGAATCATGAGCTCCCCAAACGGCTCCAGTGTGGCAACCTCATGTCCAGGCTGGAGTGTGGACCTACATCCTACATCCTTAATTGTTCACAACTCAAAGAGCGGCGAGATTCCTAGACTAGATAAGCTATGCTCCATCTCAGCCCAATGTCAGGTGTCATCTCTACATTGAAGAGTTGCACACCAAAGGTCTTCTCCACTTATTCAGAAAAAGGGTCTAAAGGGTCTAACTCTTCTTCAAAACCACAGAGCTTTGCTCCTCCCAAAGCATTTAAGAGTAAGAGCCTTAATCTGAACCTCCAGAGCTGGAAAATACCCATGAGGTTTTCATCTGTGCTGCAAACATGTCTTCAAATTCTCCCAGAGATACAGTCCTGTGGCCATGATTAAATTTTTGAGTCTAAATTCTCCCCCCAACATTTGTAGGGCAATTGCCAAGAAGCAATAAGCAAAATGACCCATCAGAAGCAGCATATGCTCCTTCCACCTTGTTGAAAAGGGTCCCTGCCCTCCTGCCAAAAAGGGGTGACCTCTGGGATCACCCTGATGGGTGAGGACACGGCATGTCTCCTCCCCAGCCATGCTGGACATGTTTGTTTGGGATGCTGAAAATGAGTCACCACGGAATTATGTTTCCCTAGAGGCCTGAAAAATAGCTGGACACTAAATCTCAACAGAAATCAGCCAAGAGTTAATGTTTATATTTTATCAGAGCAACGGAAAAAGTTCGAACAAGCCGGCTTGATTCAGGGTGAAGTCGAACTCCCAAACTTTCTCTTAAATTAGGCCCGGCGGGGGCGTAAAAGCATCCTTAGGGACCACAGAGCTCTGCAGAAAATTATGCCAGCTCCACCAACTCGTGTTCATTATCAGTGTCGCTCACTCATGTCACCTCCACAATTATTTTAGGACCTGTCACCAGGAACATTCTCCCACCAGCAAATGTTTCCTGCTCGCTCTAATGGGGAGGCTGAAGTTCGCAGCAAAAGTTACCTCTGCACCTACTCCTTCGCACTTACAGCCTTTTCGCTCCCATGCTGAAGAGAAAGCAGCCGAAGGCTCTGGAGATCCGCCTGCATCTGCCAGCTGATGGGAGGCTCCTGGGAGTGAGGGGGTTGGGAAGCTTCCCGCTGGAATAGAGGAACGGAGTTGAGGGAGATGGGATGGATGGGGTAGTGTCAGACCCTGAGAAGAGGACCCAGAGCTAAGCCGGGGTCTGTGGTACACAAATCAAAACCCACAGACTCCAGAATTGGATGAAAATTAATGTCAGGCTCTTGTAGATGTGCTAATGGTGTAGGAGAGGACAAAGAGGAGATAAGTCAAGTCTGCGTTATTATAGGGCTGTTGTCCAGATCCTGAAGGCTGACCAGCTTTGATACACATTTATTTGCTTTCCGAAGATTTTTTGAATATTGTGAAATATGGAAGAAAACACCAATGTTGCACAATAATACAGGTTTGAACAGACCCCAGAGGCCTCTAATCCAGCCCCTTGCTCCTAACAGGGATAACCTCAGGATGAGATGGCATTGCACAGTGCTTCACCTGGCTGAGCGTCAAATAGCTCTGAGGATGGGTGGATGCTCAGCACTTTCCTCTGCCCCTGTGCCAGGACTTACCCCCTCTTACTGGGATAATTTTTCTCTTGTGCCTACTTCATATCTAGCTGCAAGCCCTGCCCATTGCCTCCTGCCTAGGAAGGGTCTGCCTCCATCTCTCTTAGGAGACCACTTCGCCCTCTCTCAGCAGCTCTTGGCCACCACTCATCCCCTCTTGGCCACCACCCATCCTCTCTTGGCCAGTGCAGGCACCGTCTCTGCACAGTGGCAGCTTGTCCCACGCTTCTTTTTGGCTACTTCTGCTCTGAAATAACCAAGGTTGTGAAAGGCGCTGGCTGCAGCTCGAGTTCAAACGTGAACATGCCAGATGAGCCACCATCAGAGGCTCCAGGGATGAGCCGTGTGCTGGAAGGGAGCAGCTTTGATTAAGTGGATTATTTTGGAAATAAGCACCAGACAAAGCACTGAAATGTTGACATGAGCTATAGCAATGAGAAATGGCAGTGATTAATAAGCTGCAGTGCTGTAACTAATCAGTGCTTGCAAGCACTTTGGACCTGGAAAGCATCTTGCTGAGAACTGTTCGCTGTGAACATTTCCGATACGATGTTGACAAATCATATTGATATCTTCACAACAGGGAAAGACGCCAACGACTCCTTCGGTGGAAGGGATGTTTTCGTGATGTTTTCTTCATGTAGTCCTTGCCATGGGATGTTACCCACCCCTGTGGCGCTGTGTGTGGTGGAGTCTGGGGTTCCTGCCATGCCTTCAGCCCTCAGCATGCTTCCAGCACACCCAAACCTGCACGGCACCACAGGATGGCTGTGAGGTGTGCTGGCCCACAGGAACCTCCATGTACATCAGCTGGAGCCAGGATTTCCGTTACATCTCATCCAGCTCCATCATCTCCCTCCCATCCCGTTCTCCAGCCAGCAGATGATTTCCCTGTATTAGCACGAGTAGCGCACGCAGATCAGAGCCCATTATCAAATTTTCTTTCATGCCAAGTTGAGAACTAGATTTTCTAGACAAGAACATACAATTTCATCACTGCACAAGCCGTCAAACAGCAAGCTGCTTGCTGGTGATAAACCTCCATCTGTCTTGGAAATATTTCTGGGGAAAAGAGTCCTTGGAGTTGAACCGGTGGCCCCATCTTGGCACCACCCATGCAGACATCCTACCTCCTTCCCCAGACACCCCATCCTGAGACAACAGGTGAAAAGCAAGTCCACGGAGAATTTTTTCTTCCTCCAAGTCTCCCTTTTCTTTCCCCCTCCCCGTCTCACCCGCCTGCCTTTTATAGCATAACACATGTCAGGGTTCATGTAACAAAAAGAATTTCCAATGTCAGGCAAATAATTTTTCCATCTGCGGCTTTGGATTTTTGTTGGTTTTTTTTTTTCTCCCCATTTTATATTTTTTTTTAACGGAAGTGGCATCTGCGAGTTGCTGGCCGTAACCGATACGTCCAGGAGTTGCCCAGTTCATTACCAGCAGCCCGCTGTCCACATGCCATTTTTGGCCGCTCCAGCTGTTGTTATGGAGAGGACATGCAGCAGTTCAGCTGACAGCTGCAGGCTCGCACAGAAAATGAAAGTTGTTTTTTTCCTGTTCAGCAGTTGTCTTACCCTTCCCAGCACACCCTGATGGGGTTTTCTAGTAATGGGCTGAGGTTAGAAAGCGTGAAAAATATGCACAAGTGTCTTCTTGACATGGGTCAGGTCTTGCTTCTCCTCCTGTCCCTTTCCAGGGTGGTGCATTCCGAAAGGTGGTTGTGTATGAGCCTGACTTACTTGGTTGGGAAATGCCTGGAACCTGGAGAAGGTATGAGCTGCTTTGGTTATGATAGAATAATTTAGGTTGGAAAAGACCTCTAGCATCATCAGGTCCAAACTTCAATCACACCAGATGCTGAAGGAGTGTAAGAAATTGAAGTGAGCACTGGAGGAAGAAGGTCCATCAGGTCCAGAGCTTGAGGGTAGGTTTAGTATGGAAATTAGAAGGAAATTCTTCACTCTGAGGGTGGTGAGACACCAGAACAGGTTGCCCAGGGAAGCTGTGGATGCTCCAACCCTGGAGGTGTTCAAGGTCGGGTTGGACGGTGCCTTGAGGAACCTGGTCTAGTGGGAGGTGTCCCTGCCCATGGCAGGGGGATTGGAACTAGATGATCTTTGAGGTCCTTTCCAACCCAAACCATTCTATGATTCTGTCATTCTATGGAATGTTTCTGTCAAAACCAGCTCTGAACATCAAGAATTAAGGACTTGCTGTTGCTTCCCTGGAAAACCATTAGAGATGACTTCACTGGACAACCCCTGCCTTTCTTCCTGCTGATGCTGAACCATCCAATGGGTGTGTAGGAGAGATGGTGGTAACCCTGACAGTGCCATGGCCATGTCATCTGTTGTCCACACACCCTTCGTTCTCCTATCCCCATCCCTGGGAAATGCCCTCTGGGTGTGTAGGACCAGGCAGGGCTTTCACCCACTGACAAATCTGAGAAATGCAGAGGATGAGTGGCACAGGTACGGGTTCATCACCTGCCCACATGAGCCAGCACCAGCTGAAGGGTGGAAGGAAAGGCTTTCTCAGACCGCAGGCAACGTGTGTGTGCTACTAAGGCATGGCAATGAAGATAAACCTTCAGGTATGGACAGCAACCCTACCTGCACAACAGCACAGCAACAGCAGCCGTAGCTGGACAACCTTTCTACCTGCACGGCCGTAATGGAACCGGATCTTATCACCTGGCTGGCTGGGATGCTCTTACCCCTAACGGCTCAGCATCAGAGATGTGAGGATCCCAACCCCCCGTGGAAGCGGGGGTGCGACAGCATCCTGCATCCTCACAGCCCCCCCGCACTGCAATCGCAGCTCTGCCCTCGCTACAGGCACCCGTGGGTGCCACCCTGGTTACACAACCCCAAGCCTTGACAGCGGGTCCTTCGCCTTGGAAGCAGGGCCCAATTTCTCGTTAAATGCCTTGTGGAGGTGGAAACGCTCTTTCCCTTGCTTTCCTGCCCACGCTCCTCCTGTGAGATCCCACACATGTGGCAATCAAAGCTTGGAAGCCAGCCTGACTTCCCGAGCGCTTCTCACCAGTTTCTCAGCCGTGGGGGGACGTGGCAGGGGGAGAGCCCCGTGGGGTTTGCAGCTCTCCATGGCCACCTCTGCAGAGCTCTGCAGGGTCCAGGGGCTTGCACCTACCATGGGAACCGCAGATCAAGCCGTATCGCTTCCCACATACTGCTTTTGAACCTGCAACGTGGATGCAGGAAGAATGTCCCTCCCCAGCAGAGTATCATAAGGCAAAAATCAAGAATATTTGTTTATCTTTCTGATAAAGGCGTCATGGGAAGGATCATTTCCTACATGCTAAAATACAGACTGTATCACACGGAGCAAACGGGAGGAAATATTGCTCATCTATTCCTCTTCAACTGCCAAGGCATTTTCAAGCATCCTTCTTTTATTAAATGCCACATGAGACCTTTTTTTCAATACTACATGAAAGAGAGGTACTTTATTAGGTAAATATAATGAAATAACCATGTGTTGTTTCTCACTTCATGGCAAATGTTTCTACTTCCTGACAGTATTGATTCCAGATCGAAAAATGCTGCTTTATCGCAGGACCACTTACCTTTCACACAATCTGTTAAACTCAGCCTAAGCGCTGTGCAAAATTTCCTTTTCCACCAAGTTCCCCTGACTTTTTTCAGTACAACACTTGTGGAGTCAAGAGATATTGCTCAAGCTCAAAGATTCTGGTGCAATGTCTTTTCTCCACGTATTTCCTTTTTCTGTGTCCTACCATTTGCACAGCCATGAAAAGAGAATTTCCAGCTTCAATGGAGGAAAACAAACGACCAAGTACATTTGGTGGCAATTTTGCAAGGTGCTGGTGCTAACCATGCATCACCCAACAGTAAAAGATGGAAACCATAAAAACCTTCAGCGTGGAGTGCTTGCAAAGGGCCATTAGAAGAAGCTAAGAAGCTGTGGCTCGATGGATACCCTGGACCAGCAGAAAAGATGAGATTTCCTCTCTACAGACTGTTTGAATTCATCACCTGGAATGACCACATCCATGCCACGTTTAATGAACGACATCATTTTGGGGGTATGTTCCGTCAAACTCACAGTAACAATTTCCCCTGGAAGCCGTGCTGAACATGTTGCTGATGGAAATGAAGCTGAACATTAAAAGCTTTGTCACATCTATTGGAAAAGTGAATTTCAAATGATGTGGGATTTTATATTCCTTCAGATAAGCATCCAGAAAGCCAAATGTTCACAAGGACTTGCACAAATCTGATTAAGCCATCAGGAAGGAAATCTTGTGATGGTGAAATCAGGTGCCTTCCCCAGGGAGCCTCAGTGCTTCATGATGATTTCTGATAAAGAAAAACTGCCAGGATCTTATTTTTTTCTGAGACATTCTGACCACGGAAGCAATAATTTTGGATGGCTCTGAACACTCACACACTCTAAAGTCGTTGGGAAAAACACGGTGTGCCCAATACCCCAAAATCCCGAGTACAACCAAGACAAGCATGGACTTGGGAGGTCTCTTTGGTGCTGTAGCACCTGCATACAGCAGAGAAGTGATGGATTAAGGGAAAGACTCGTCCTTTTCTGTTTGACCTCTGGTGCACAGTGATGCTTTGCAGAGCCAGGTGCAGGCATCTTCCCATTACAGTAAGAGCTAATCACAGCCCTCTGCTGTGACCTGACAACCCAAACCTCTCCTATGTCTGCTTTGGTATTGTGTGGGGACACCCAGAGGCAACTCCAGGTGAAGTCCGTGATGACTTAGGATACAAAAAGAGGTAGAAAAACAGCTGCTACCTCTCTCTGCCCTGGACAGCAAAGCCCCAGGCTGCCTGGCTGGCTCCTGCAGCTGAAGGCAAGGCCGAGATGTGGAAGGAGGTGGCTGCTCTGGATGACAGGGGGATAAAACACCCCCGAAGCATCTGTTGCCTCCCTCTCCTCTCCCAGTTCCCATCTGGCCAGGAGCGGCAAGCTCATCTGTGTGGCTTGTTCATCCCAGTTGGCCGCTTACTGCAGCACTTCTGAATCTTCTTCCTGACCTTCAAGATCAGTTGGTAAACTCCAGGCATGGAAGCAAAACTGAGAAGAGCCAAGTTAGGCTGGGAAAGGCTGGTGGACCCTGGAATTACCATGTGGAATATGTCTCATACTTTGCATGCCCTTAGACTTTTCCTCCAGCTCTTGGTTTTACTGCCAAGCGCCAGGAGACCAGTCACCCCTTCCTCTGCATGGAGTGGGGCTCCATCAGAGCTGGTCTGGGTGACCCCATTCACGCTGGACACCCCTCAGCCTTTCTGGGCAGTTACTGCTCACGTGTGCAACCAAACATGCTCTGATCCATACCCTGTGCTGCATGACCTAATCCTGTATCAGTTACTGCTTATTTCCTTCTTTTTGTCCCTTCCAGCCTCGTTCAGACACAAATTCCTCACCTCCTACATCAAATGTGTTCTGACCCGCTTCCTCCAGACACTGACTGGGGAAAACCTGGCACCAAGAGCCCACTGCACATAATGATGACTTTTTGTTGTTGTTGATTTAAGCCGCTTTAAGCCGTTGATTTATTGAAGGCTCCGCATCTTCTCAGCATCACCAAAAATCTGATGATTTTATTTCAATTGCCTGGTTATTCATGGCCAGCCTGCTTTTCCACTCACCCAAGCCTCTTTCAGTTATGAAAAAAGAAAAAGAAATGGTGGATGTTTATTTTATCTCTTTCCCCCAGAGAAGGAGTTTAATAATTTAGCAGCAGATATGAAACTGCTCCATGAGGAGCAATTTGTTTTAGGGGGGAAAAAATGAGATGATTTTTTTTTTTCTCTCTCTCCCAGATCCCCATATATAAAGGTATGGTTTGCTTTGGATCATATTCACTCTCCGAAGACTTGGTTTTGCTATTAAAATCTTTATTTCACTACAGATTATTCTACCATTCCTTTGTCTCTCTGCTATTAGTCTGCTTTTGGTATGCAGCTGTCACCATGGCTTTTAGTAACCTGCTTTCTATTGGTTCCCAGAAATGGTTTATATCCCCTTAGAACAAGCCAATAAAGGATTTCAGGTGCTTTTTAACCTGCCAAATGCAGCTCATCAAGAGATGCATGGAAAGGAAGGGCAGGAAGCAACAGATTTTTTGTCACAACTTATTTACTAACCCTGTATTTTGAGTTTATTGCTTGCTTGGTCTCTTGAAGAACTTTCCCCCCCTTTTTGAAACAGCACCTTTATGCTTGTAGTGGCCAACACAGGGGTGGACAAGCCCAGTGTCACCCGGTGAAGGACACCTAAGCCTGCTGTCCATGTGCACCCAGAAAATGAGCCCTGTGGTCCCTTCCACAGCGACTGCAAGAGTGGAGCTCAATAAACCACATTTCTGGACTGCGGACTGTCAAAGGCCCTTATACATATTTCCCAGAAATTTTAGAGGTTTAATGGTCTCTGAAATCACCAAGATCTTCCAAAGATCTATTCTCAGAAGACCTGTAAGAGCTCGGTATCTTGCCAGCCTTGGCGTCTCTGTCAAAGGGGGCTGAAGTTGACTGAGTTATTGCAGGAGAGGCAGACAGACGGGCGCATTCACGGCAGCCACACAGGCTCCTTTCACCAGCCAGGTGAAAAAAAACATCCAAACCCTTCCAGTCCTCGCACTGCTTTTCCCCAGGATCCCGAGCCCAGCCCTGATACGTGGGTCGCACTCATTCCCAAACGTGGGACCCCTCCCTGAGGACACCCCACCACCACGGAGCCCGACGAGCTGCTCACATCCTCTCGATGGGAAAAGTGGGATTAAATAAATAGCAGGTTCTGCTAACTCCTAAATAGTATCACTTTTGGCAAAGCTGTTTCGCATTCTGACCAAATGGAAATTCTTCTTTCTAGCAGAGGGTTGGATTTTTTTTTTAATTTGCTGCTTTTTTTTTTTTTAATAGTTCTTGCGGCTTCCCCCCCTCAGTCATTTTTAATGTGTGGCACATAATAATATGAAGCTAAGGACACTGTTCTGATAATTCCTTGAGCAGCCCTAGCAAAACACTATCCAGATGTGTTGCTGTTTTTCTGCAGGGGGAATGCATTGTGCCTGTCAGGAATAAAAAAAAAAAAAAAAGAAAAAAAAAAGGCAATTTTCCCCCCTGCTTCGCCTTCAGCTTGAAATGAAGTGAGGTAGGCCACCATTTTGGGGCCAGAAGATGAAAACCAGCACACCCAACCGTTCCAAAAACCTCATGAGGAAGGATCCAGGAGAGTTCAGTTGAGGAAGAAAAAGCAGGAGAGAGAAAGGAAAGGGGGGAAGAAAAAGTAAAAAATATATCCAGGCTTAGGAATCAGGAGCAGAAACACGAGACTTGTTCCTCGTAAGCTTGGATAATCTAAGTCAAAAACCACATGAATCAATCCAAGCTAAGTCCAGACTGCTGTTCCACACACGCATGTACGCACACAGGCTGCATTTGCTCTCTTTTATAATATTTTAGTGGCTGCCACTTTGTTGGGAAACACATTTGCCCTGTTCCCACTCCCGAGGAGGGCTGAAGATGTTTTGATTTAGTAATAATTGGGCTTTCACACCCTGCGTGTTTCCAAAGCGCTGCACGAGCGTTATCTCATAATCCTCGAGGCAGCTCTGTGAGGTAGGTAAGAGTCAGCACCATTATCCTCATTTTACAAACCAGGGTGAAACCAAGACAGGGGTGATATATGCCTTGCCCAAGGCCACACAACATGTCGATGGCAGAGATGGGATTAGTGCTAAGGAGCTGCTGGCTTAGAGCCCAGGATCGGGGCTGCGTCCACTGGCCCGGGATTCTCCTGGGATGGAAATGCATTTGTGCATGAGCAAAAGAGGGATGTGCAGGAAATGTGCAGCGTAGTGAGTAGCGCAGAGGTGTTTTTTGCAGGAAAAGGATGGGGTCTGAGAGCTCCATGGTGTTGCAGATGCCCTGTCTTGGAGGCAGAGCTGATGCTGATGCTTGGCTGGATGGAATGAGTTTTTCCAAGGCAGAGCTTGGTTGGCTTTTTCTGCTTACGCCCTTTCTGACCGACTTCCTCTGGAAAAAAAGGAGTTGAACTCAAAAAGGGAGTGAGCAGCAGGTCTCTGCTAAGGGGGCTGCTCCGGACAGAGATGGATGAGGGAGCGCTGACCCCGGCAGCTCCGCTGGCAGGGGAGCAGTGACAAGCAGCTGGTAGTTGCAACTACCTCCCCCGAAACAGCTGGATCTGAGAGAGGACATCTGGACACAGTCTGGGTGGTTTGCGAGAAACAACATCCACTGAGTCACCAAAGAGAGTGAACCTGGGTCTTCAGGATGCAAGAACACGAGACGTCCTGCCTTGGCTACGGAGATGGGGCTGCAGGGTGGATGATGTGGAGATGGACCAGGCCTCCCACAGCACAGAGGTGGGAGGAATAACTGCTTCAGAGGGTTATCCTCTCTGAACCCTGCCCCAGCGTCTGGGGACTGTGGTGGATCAGAGCTGCATGTGAACCATCAAAATCCTATAAATCCAAGCGCGCGCACAGAGACTACGAACGCACTAAGGCCAAAAAGCCAAACAGCGATGTAACAGGTGGAGGAAAAGCATTAAATCTCTCCACACCTTCCCCGTGGCTGCCAGTCTCAGCTTGTCTAAGCTTCTGGAGGCTTCTGAAGCATCAAGAGGGCTTTTTCTTCCATGCAGAGGTGAGTCTGCCAAACCCGCATCCTACTGCCAGCCACAGCTGTGCCCGGATCCTTGTGGGTGATGGAACCATCCTGCAAAGCACCTGAGGACCCTGATTTCAGTTTTCTAGCCCCACTCTCTGGCTTTTGGCAGCAGGTGAAGGTGAAGCTCCACACCAGGTAGTGTGACCAGCTGTCTAGTTTCTCAACCACGGTTGGTTATTGAAGACCTGTGCCAAGCAGGCCTGCATTCAGCCAATTCACAGCCATTTCTGTTGAGCTTTCCCTACTCCAGAGCCTCTGCCTGGCTTCCCAGAGCACTATCACAATGTGGTGTTTGTGAAAAATCTCCTGTAACACCAGAAAATCCAATTAGTGACCACCCCTGCGGATGCTTCATCTGGGAGGAAAACTAAATCAGAGCTTGCACCTTCTCAGACATCAAAGCCTCAGAAGAGCAAGAAATCAGCATAGGAAACCGAGTTTTACTAGTTCTGGTACTTAGGGTTGTTTCTTACCATCATAGAAAATACCCTTGGGGTGTCCTTCTCCACATGAGGAAGAGCACTGGTTACAGGATTAAGTCCAGCTCTGTTTCCTTCAAAATTTTACTGTCTGCAAAGTGGTTACATGGTTTGCACCGAATCGCTGTGTTTGCTGGGTGAGAAACCAAATGTTCCCTGTTTTGAGGGTCCTTTTGCCTTCAATCCCAGGTGACAGCATGAGGGTAACTGAACTTTTACTAGCCAGTTTCCGGACCCAAGAGACACATCTGCATTTCTGAAGGCAGCCACAGGACCCTAACACCAGATTCACCACCCTCTCCAAAATTGGTATTGGAGTCCACCTTAGGGCAAGTATTAATTAACTACAAGAGCACGTAAAGTCTGCGCTCGCTGGGTACCCAACATGTGAGGTGTCTGGACCCATGATCACTGCACTGTGCAGCTCCTGAAAGTTGGAGTCCCTTCGCCTGGCTTCGGCTGGAAGTTCATCTCAGTTCATAACAGTTGAGTTTTACCTTTGTTCTGCTTCCCTACGCATAAGCCCGTGGCCTAGAGGGAGAAACGCTGCTTGAATGCGCAGGAAACCTGGGCTAGATTCCCGTTCTCCTGCTTCTTCAACTACTTGAAAAGGAAGAGGAGTGGGGTTTTCCAGCCACATGCATGTCACGTTAATGCAGCATCGCGGGGAACTTGCTCTCCAAGCCTCATTACCTTTTGTCTCCAGTTCCAGGAACAGAGCAGACGGTTGCCAGACCGTGGTATGCAACGCTTACCCCTTGAAAAAAATCCTGAAAGAATTTAAACTTTGCACAGACGTTTTAAGCAAGCCCAGCTGCCAATTCCACATGAGACAATCTGAAGATAAATGGATGTTTGTAATCACCCAGGCACTGGTGAAGGAAAGAACCACCATTCAGGTAAGCAGCTTATTAAATTCGCTGGTGCGCCCTGGGTGACTGCGCTACAGGGCTCGCCCGCGTCTGTCCACACTTTCTCACAGTGCCACTTCTACTGTGCTCAACGCTGCAATTAGCTTGATTTATATTAAACATTGTTACCGCTCTCTTTCCCCGTGTTCCCATCTTTGGGAAGCCTGGAGAGTTTTGACAGGAATAAACCATAACTAATAGGAGCGGAAAATGATCCAGTGGCTGAGGATCTGGGCTCTGCTCCTTGTGATGCCACAGACCTCGTCATGGGGAGCACATAGTCTAAAAAAAAAAAAAAAAAAAAAAGAAAGAAAAATATAGTTTCACTTGAAAAAAGTGACAGCAGATGCCTGTGGGTGCTGCTGGATCATGCAGAGGGGAGGGAATGACCCTCTCCGGTTGCCCTCCTGGCAGCCGAGCACTTGGAGCAAGACTTCAAGCAGGTAGAAATCACCTGGCGTGGGGATTTCATGGCAAACCCACCTCTCAGGCGAAAAGTTTGAATCTTTCTGAAGTGGGATTTGTTGCTGGGCAGAGGGCCAGCCCCGAACTGCCAGAGCCCTCGGGGCTCGGTTAACCCCCGCCTGGCACCCTGAGCACCAAGCCCACGCTGCTGCTTGGCTTTGATATGGCCTCGCACCCCTCAAACAGCACACGGGGGCATCAAACGAAAGCCCCCAAGCCTGCAGCACTCGGTCCTGCCCACCTCTGCCTGTGCTGCCAGCACCGGAGCCCACGTAGCAACCTCCTCCCATCCTCCCTGGGCAAGAGTTTTGCAAAGGCTGGGCAGATTTTGGGACAGAGCATCACCTTGCCCTTGCTGAGCATTCCCCAAGGTCCACTCAATGCTGCCAACAGCCTGATTTAGTAGAATATTTGCAGAAACCGAGCACACCAGGGGCACCTGAATACAGTTAAAAGAGTTCAAGGAAAGGCTGGTGGAAAAAGGGGTTGCCACTGTCACCCAGCTGCAGCCATGACCTCACTTAACCGCACTTGGCCTCCTCCAAGCTGACACCTCATGGCACTTCTCCCATACACGCTCATGCTCAACTAAACCCACTAAGCGATAATGCAAATTTGCTGCAGCCACATGAGCAAGACATGAGAAAAAAAGTCTTATAGGGCAGGACTGAGGAGGATGCTGAAATCACTCCTCTCGGGTTGGCACCTTACGGTAACCATGGACAAGCTCCAGAGGGTGGCATTGACCCCATGGACAGGACAGCTAGCCCGCAAGACTTGGGTCTCTCTCCTTGCCCTAATCCACGCTGGATCAGCTGATTTCATTTCTAATTTCCTCACACATGTGCTCAAGCACAGCTGTGGAACATGAGCCGAGTCTGCAGAGGAAATCCTGAGATTTACACAGGCCCCAGTGGATTATAAAAACCTGGAAACCGGACAGATAACACTCATGTAACAGACTCGAAACATGCTGAGGAGAAAAAAAAAATCACAATAGATTAAAACCTGCTGTTCTCTGCAAAATGTAAAAGTGTCTTTTCCAACACTTTGAACTACTGTGTTAAAACTTGGTAGGTAGCTATCATTTCAAAGGTGTAATCTTCAGGAGGATTTCTTTTTTTTTTTTAATGGATTTGGTAAAGTCGCAATAAAAGAGTTCTTAAAAGGGCTTGACCTGGAGGGCTGCAAGCTTTTTGCCTGGCAAGGTTCATTTCTAAACTGTGTGCAGCTTCCAGAGCTTCTGAGAACTTCCAAAATCTGAACAGGCTGCTGGTGTTAAAGGCGCAAGGTGGTGGGAGTAAGAAGTAAACAGTTCTTGTTGGGAGATGTTAGATTTTCCATGCCAGTGGAACGAGTTGGACACTCTATGAGTTGCTGACAGGGGACAGATAAATCTATTTTCCCAGCTTCTCCCTGCCTACAGAAAGCACAGGCTTTGAGGGTTGGGCTTTACTGCAGCCTGGGAGATGACCCAGCTAGAAAAGTTTTCATTCATAGGTTGGATGCTCAGTTGATTCCACAGTGTGAATTCACCATGGTGGCTGTCTCAGTCTACACCATTACCTGTACTTTGTGGTTTGTAACCCATTGCATATAAAACCACTTTTCTTCCCAACTGCAAAGTAATAATGGCCATAGCCATCATTTTCTTTATGAAATGTCTTTGTCCTGGCTCATGGTTTCATCTGTTCCGTGCCCACTGCCCCTTTTCCTCTATGTTTGCTCTTAGACCTTCGTAATAAGGTAACGACTGAGCTGGAAGGGGTAGCCACTGTCCTGGAGTGACATTTTCATGTTCCCTGTATCAGTAGTCTTTTCCACATATTTTCCGGTTGGCTACTGGCTCCAAGCTGCCATTTTTGTGCTCCTTGAGGTCTCCAGCTGCACCAGTGCTGAATTCAGTGGGATCAAAACCAGGCACAAGGTCAGACTGTTTTTTCTTAAGCTGTCAGATATGATTTATTGCTTTTCTCAGGATCAATGACTTAAGAATTTGGGTTGCCAAGCTGTGCTGGGTCACGTCCATCCAGGGTGGTTAACAAGGCCAGAACCTCTTATTTTGAGGCCCCTTCTTCCCCTGAGACTTTGTGTGAATCTTGGTTCCATTTTATCTTGAGCATCAAAAGAATTTTGAAGAGGGGTCAGATAAAAGTTTGGGGGGTTTCCTCCCTCACTTCTATGAAGAGCAAAGCAAGATGCTTTGGGGTTTCTGAAAGCAAAACCAGGTTGACTTGGATCTCAGATCTATTTTATCTCAGTCACCAATCTTTCTTTTGAATTTGGGGTTTCCAAACCAAAACCCAACTAAGACTTTGTAAAAAAACAAACCTGAAATCCAGCCTCCTCCACACATTCCAGGCGGTTGCTGAGAAGAATTCTCCTCCAAGTTCATTTTAATCAAACTGTGACAAGAAGAAACCTCAGCTGACATCCACCTCTTCCCCCCCAGAAAGAGCAAATCCCATCCTGAGAGGGGCAGAAAGAAGAACAGAGGAAGGCACACAAGACCTGACTTGGAGTCTGCACTACCAACATGCCCCAAGCCAGAGCTTTTTAAATGCAAAGCAAGAACTCCAGGCATCTCACGACCTTTAGCATGCCTTGAGACACTGTGAAATGATGTTGCAAGTATCATATGACAAGACAGAAGAAACACTGCTGAGATTTGCCCGGACTGCAGAAGCTATTGGGATAGCCAAGAGAATAGAGTGGCTTGAGCCATGGTGCTTCACAAGGTGATAGAGAAGGTGCGAAGGTGCAGAGTGTGCTGTTGGCTTGAGAGAAGGTTGTCTGAAGGATGTGGTAATGTCCGTAAGAAGGGAGCCACTTCTATCACAGATGAGGTTAATGTTTTAGGATGCCCAAACCTGGGCTAAGTAGGAGACAGGGCCATGCAGACCACTCAGTTTTAAAAGGTGGGGTCGTAGCATCTGTGTTTTGAGCCTTTGTTTTAATATCCAGAAAGAATCAGGTCTTGGCAGATGGTCAGTGAGGGAAAGAAGGAAATCAGTCTCTGCAGGTCAATTTTTCCACCAGTAATGTGATCCCACAAAAAAAAAAAGTTGTTTCCGTCCTCTTCCCCAGGAATCTGTGTCTCTCCTATTGGATCCAACTCTTTAAGGAAATTGATTCCCATTTAAAAATGGGTTTCCTCAACTCTAAATTTGTATTTAAGCCCTCTCTATCATGTTTTGCAAGGTATCTGTTCTGCTCTACACGTCAGCTATGATTCCCAAGGGTTTTGTGACATAAACTGTGGCTTTTGACCGAGAATCAAAGCTTCCTGGGGTGAGCGCCGAGTGGGTTTTTTTTTTTGCATTTTGCAGTTCTCCCACTTCAGTAAGTAATAAGTAGCCAAACGAAAAGCTGCCCATTCTGTGCAGCTAGAACACATTCACACGAATGATCTTTGGGGTTTTTTTATACCCTCTATAGCTTTTATGTGGTTCATATCACAGGCCAAGTTGAATGGGAAAGTAGAATGAGTCAGAATCTGCAGTGGTGCCTTTATCATTTAGTTCAGCCTTCCAAAATCACGCTGTGAATGACCCAGCGAGCAGAGATCCTGCGTGGTCCAGAGAGCAAAAGCAGTGCAAAGTCAGACACCTAAATGGGTGCTCGGGAAGGGCTGTGCACACCATCCCTTTAATCATTTCTTCAAGACTGAGGCTGGCATGCCCAGCTCTTGAGCCTGCACTAGCACATGTGTACCCTCATGCGTACACCCCCTGCCCATGCCCACCCCAAGATTTGCTCTGGGCACGTTGCAGTTGACAACACGCTGCAGATTGGTTCACAGGAGACCAGAGAACCCACAAACTCCTATGCCCAGGGTTGGGGACCATCCCTGGACAAGCAGAGCCACCACGTGCCGGCCCACACGGTGCCAAAGCGCATCCAAGGAGCTGCACTTTCACATCTATCCGAGGAGGATCATAACGTGCTGTAACAACCCGCTGGAAAGCCAAAGGCCCAGACTTGGGGATTTTATTGGACCATTAACTTGGACAATGAAATTCTTCTGGGAGGATATTTCTTGAGACAGACAGTTTTGCCAAGCAGTTTTTTCCATCTGACCCAGGGCCCCCAAAGTAACGAGAGCCTGAACACAGTGATGCTGTTTGCTGATTGGTACCACGATCCCGTGAAAGTCAACCATGAGCCTGGTGCATTTTCCTCTTTAATTAAGTGTGAAAAGTCAACGGAGCCACGTGGCTCTCGCAGGGGAACCGTAGGGAGGTTGTTCCATGGACAACCCCTTTCCACCCAGCCGTGCTACAGACCTCAGCCCCGTACAATCGTCCTTTGAAAGCCAGGCCATGGTTACAGCCCCAGCTTTCCTTCCCCTGATGGCAAACCAGGGAGAGCCTGGAAATCCTGTAAATCCCCAGAGCGTGGAGCAGTGCCTGGCTACCTCCACTCCTCAATGGGTTTCTCTGCAGATGGAACTCAACCACCAAAATAACTCTGGGCTGTTTCTGCTTTACATTTCAAAGTCCTTTGGAGAATTGGAAAACTCTCTGTGCACAGGGTGCATTTTGTTCCTGCAATGCCCGTGATCCAGCTGGGAGGGTCACGGTCAGGTACTGTATCAATGGAGGGTTGCAGGGTTATTATCATTTCAGGGTTTCCGAAGAGATACAATACTATTTAAACGCCAAAATTAGGGTGCTGTGGTGGGGCTGTTCCCAAGTGAATTTTGCGCAGCACCATGTGCCATCACCTCTGGAGCTGAAGCCAGGTAACATGAGAAAATATTTTCACTGGTGCTTATTGTAGAGAATTACAGGTTAAAGTGACCTGCACATCGCCTTCCCTGGGGATTTCCAGTGTACCCCAGTGTTTGCTCTGCTCAGCCTCAGACACGTGAGACCCTGTTCACCCAAGAGCAGGAGTCCTGGGACACAGAGCTCTTGATCTCAAACAAAAAGACAAACCGTGGGGATTTAAGGCAAATCAAAGCGATTCCACCCAAATTACATTTGGCCAGTCAATGGCACAAACCAGGGAGGGATGTGGTTCCTTGACCCACTGACCAGCTCTGTTTTTTAAACACTCGTTATTTTCTTGTAAATTACAGCCCTACAACAACTTCAGGTTGTACAGAACAATGGCAAGACTGAGGTGAAGGAAAAAAACCCTTAAGCAGGAGAAAGGAAGAGGAGGAATGGGAGAAGGAGCACTTTTATCTGCCAGCAAGAGGAAGGATGAGGCAGAGGTGGGGGGAACTGGCCACCCCCAGCTGATGTGCTGCAAAGCGAAAGGCTCTTTTTTGTCACTCAAAACCCCTGCCTAGCACCCTGGGGTTGTGCAGCACCCAGCACAACACCTCTCGAGCCAGAACACTCATTAGCTGCAACCATACAAGAAGAGAGAGTGGGGAAAGAAGGAGGGAAATTAGGTCACCGACACCAGATAGTTGCTCAGTGACACCAGATAGTTCAAGTCCATGCAAGGCTTAACCACCAGCAAGAGATCTGCTGGCTGGCTTTGGCAAGTTGCCTTCAGATAAAAACCTCAAATCTTGTGAGATTTCAGGTCTTAAAAGGATTAAGTCTTCATGAAGAGTCATCCTTGCTCTACCAAGTGGCCTGCTGAGCAGGCAGCTGTAGCAGCCCTAGTAAAAGACTGTCAAGGTATCACAATTTTTTCTTAAAAACAGAATTTATTGTTAAGATCAGACACCCTCGCCTCCACACACAGCAAGATGTGATTGCAAGACTTAACCTTCCACATGTATCTGATGTTTTGGTTCAAGTTCTAAGTGGCTTCTGCTGCACCAGTGGGGAGAAAGAGCGAGTCAGCAATAAAACACAGGCAACGGCATAAATCTACTGAAAAATGAAACTTGGAAAAGTTTTACATGGCTGAATGTAAAACAATGAGGTGTATGCCGTAGTTGAAACATTCCGTTACGATTGGACAAGGAGAGTATTGGGTAGAACCTTCAAAGGTGGGTCTGAGAATGTGTCTGCATGGCACAGTTTGGGTGGCATGCAGCAACGCTCAGTTTTGCCATAAACCAGCCAAACTGAGGGTAGGAGTGAGGACAGCTATGACTGCAACCAGCTTGCACCATCCATGATGCATGTTCAGGCCAGGCAGCTGGAGAAGGTTGCAGAAGATGAACAAAAAGCCATGACCACATATACACCACAGATAAAGGCTTCAGCATTGCTCCCAGAGCTTGCCGTTTTCCAAGGAACTGCCACAACAGTGTCTGGTCACCAAACCAAGTGTTTGCAAAGTCTTCCAGAATTCTTCCATGAACCACACTGAGGCTTTCTTCCAGCCTCTTGCTGTCTTCAGCTTGTTCAGATGTCTAGTTTGATGTAATTTGGTGCATGAGAGGACTCATCTGGCCAACAGAGAGACAGGGATGAGACTGAACCCTCAGTCATATTCCTGACATAATTTGACTTGAGTGGTGTGAGCACTCCTTGCAGGTACCAACATCTGCCCTGGCAGCTGAGCAAAAAGCCACCAGAGAAATATCCGAAGGAGTAAACAAATCAGAAACTGCTCATGTAGGATGCCCAAAGACAGCGGATACCTGGCTCAGCAGCCTCCAAAACATGGTGCTCTACCATCTGGGAGAGGACGGTGATGGGGACGCACGAGCACATCTGTAGCCTCAGCCCCAGCTAGGACCACCCTGGGGGATGTGGGAGCAGTTGCTCTTGGCTCTCATTTTTCCGTGCAGGAAATCGCAGACAGAAATATGATGCATCCACCATACGGCGAGTCCGGTGTGTCCTGGACAAATGAGCTGCTCTCTGTGACCGGGTGTGCGGGGTGGAGCTCGGCCCCGGTAGCCCCTTTCCCTGCTCCCACCTCCAGTGAAGCCGCTCCATGATCAAACCACGGCACTTCACCAACACAATGAACTCAAACATTCCTCTTCCGGAGAGGATGTGGTCAGTCACCACACACATCTTCTGGGGCCCAACCACAGATCCAAACAGTCTGGTCACACATCACATGTAATCTTAACAGCAAACTTTCTGACATGCACTTCAGACCTACCCGTGTCCTTGTGGGATATTTCCCTTATATCTCCATGATAATAAAGAGTGAGACTTGTTCAAAATATTAGTATCTGGGGAGAGAGAAAAAAATGCTTCAGCAGACTATGACTCACACAAGAATTCCCTGAACCTGAGATGTGGGTAAGTCGTTAGGAAGAATGAACTCATCCCAGCTTGGAGGTGAGGAGTTAAGATCTCTTCCCAAGCTGAAGTTCCCAAAGCCTTCCCCAACAAGGCTTTCACTGGGGGATTCATGCTGGTATCACACAGCAGATCCCACCCCACACAAGGCTTTGCTGGCCAAGAGATGTTCCCAGATGCTGCGGTGGACACCCAGACTTAAAGCAGGAACCATCCATAAGATGTAGCCCGCTGAACATATCTCATAGCAAGGGATCAGATCTCAGGCCATCATCCCATGCCCCATGGCAGGACATCAGCTGGGACATGATGTGGCGACACCTGGGGTTAGCAGTCCCCTCCCACTAGCAGTACCTTGGGGACCCTGAGCCCCAAATTTCTCATATGTATTCCTTCGTACTCTGGCCCAAATGCTCCTGGGAGTTCTGCAGCACCCACAGCACATGTCAGCATCATCTCTACATAAAAAAGGCAATGTTTTGCCCAGCAATACTCTCCTGAATGCATTATTGTCCAACTTGCAACATGTGTGACTACATGAGTCTGTATAAAAAGGGCAGAACTTCATTTTTTAGAAGAAAAAAATGCTTACGTCTAAGCCTAACTTTTCACTTTTTCACTTACATTAAAAACTTAGAATGATTTTATAAAAATAAAATTCCCTTGATTATTTTTATCTTAGAAAGAAAAGAAGTATTTTTAGAAGTATTAAAAAAAAAACCAAAACTGAAGATTAAAATTCCTTTTTGTCTGAAGTGCAGTTCCCAGGAAATACATCAGGATTTGGGGCTTTTTTCGGTGAAGCTTTCTGCAGTTGGGTGAAGCATGTTTTCCCATCAACCACAGAGTGTACATCAACACATTCATTTAATCAACCTGTAGTTCCCTGTTTAATATCTCCTGGTGCCCGTTAAAATCCCGTTGCTATAATAGGTAGTCTCAATCTTCCAGCAGAGAATATCAGCAATTTTTCAGCGTTTCCACCTATGCTTGGAGTTGCAGATATCTGCACTGACTGTTTAATAATGACTTTCTTATGGCTTCTGTTGCTGATATAAAAGCTTATAATGTTGGAATGATTGTTTTTTATCAGTCAAAGTATTTTCCAATCTGTCCCATTTCCTCCACCCACATATTTTGTTTTGTGTGAGGGAAAAATTAAATAAACAGGATCCATTTTTCCAATGAAAACAAAACTAGGTTGCAAGCCAAAAGGAACTCAGCTTGAATGCAATTGGGCTTTGAGCAATTTAAAACTATTTCTGTACTTGTGATAATGAAGAATTTAAAAGTTAGAGGGAATAAAATCACTGTGAATGACGCATTGGAAATAGTCTAACTCATCTCTGCAGGACAACGTACATCATGTGGACATGGCCCT
>JAVSBS010014456.1:5842-22407 GCA_033124195.1 Coracias cyanogaster | reverse complement strand
GACATGGCCCTGGTTGTTGATAACATCACAGGAGCATAAAGGGCATGTGCCAACCAAAGTTTGGGAACCCAAAGCACCAACCAACTGCTTTCATGGCTCTGGGTCCAGCTGCTCAGGAGCCAACAAGCAGCACTTGCTTCTCTTCGGCCTCACAAGCAGCAGAGTTGAAGCAGCAGCTCCTGAGCCCCAGAGATGGTTTGTTGCAGTTCATGGACATGGGACAGGGAGCTAGGAAGGGTAGAGTCCAGGAGAGCAGCACATGGGGTGATTCTGCCCAGGATATTGTCTTTTGGACCCATGGCCTCATCTGCAGCTCCTGGAGATGGAGAGGAGAGATGAACTTCCTGGTTTGTGAGCCATGTACTCACCTAACTCCCTGGTCACTCCTCAGTTTCTCCTGGGGCCTCATTAATGCTGACCCCAGAGGAACCACCCTGGCTACTAGCCCCCATCCTGATCCCAGCAGCCCTGTCTTGCAGCCCATCCTCTTCACCACAGATGATCATCTGGCTGTGTTCATGTCCCTGCTTGAAATATAGAAGTGGCTCGTGCCCAAGAAAAAGTCACTTCCCCCCAAACTAGAGAAGCCAAGTGCTCCTGCCTCCCCAACACTCCCACGTCGCCGGCCAAGTGCAAGCGGTGACGGATGACTTTTTTAATAAACACGGCCAACAGCCCAGCGAGCTGCAACCAACCCTACAATGAGCCCGAAACACATGGTGTTGGCCGGCGGGTCCCTGGGGAGGATGCTTAGCAGTCCAAGGGTTTCTTCGAGAGCTCCTCACCATTCCGGGCTGTCCCGGGATATTTCCCTACCAGGACTTCAGTGGCCGAGGAGAGCTTGCACCGAAGCAGAGGACGTTTCCATGAAGAAGGGAAACATCTAGAAACCTCTCTGAGGGTGCAGGCGAGTTGAGAGGGTTTGGAAGTGGGATGGGGGCTGTGGGAGGAAGGGCAGCAGCAACAGGTTGCCTCCGAGCTGCTGCTGGCACATGCTCCCGACCGCCTGTTGCTGTCTCCGAACAGATGTGGGCAGTTTCTCAGATGATGAAGTATTGAATATGTTTCTCCTTCAGGGATTATTACTACTAAATAAATCTGCAGGTTTATATGTTTAGCAGCTGACGGAGATTCTTTTCCCCTCCCCTTCCCCGTTACATTATTCCTTGCAGCAAGAGCCAAAACAAGGTTTTTAAGCCAGGGTGTGGAGAGAGAACGATCAGGATGTGATTTGGGATATTTTAGAGACAATGCTACAGCAAATGGGGGCAAAATATCCTACCCAAAACATAGCTCATTTATACATTTGAGCTTGTTTCTTGGTGTATCTTGGACTTGATGAGCATGGGTTTAACCACCAGTTCATAAATTTGTCTGGTATCTTTAGAATTTGTGGCCTGGGAGAAGATATTTCCCTCTCTCCTGGTGGTATTGGATTTATTTTTTTTTCCTTTCTGTCTCTCTGAGCGGGCTTGAAGCAACATGGGGCTTGGATTTACAGTGTTTTAAGTTCCACTGAAAATATTCCCTGATCAGCCCCGAAATGAAAGACAGAGAGTGTGTAATGAAGGAGCCCAACCTGTCTGCAAGGGCGTTCCAGCTCCTCTTGGTAATGGCAGGCTGATCCAGGGACATGAGCTGAGTCATTCAGTCTTGATGTTTTGAGGTCTACTTCTTTGTTAGAGGGTCTAACGTTACTTGAAGACACCTCTGAAACCAGTCTGGAGGGAGGTTTGGTGCTGTTTCTGTGGCCTCTGTGGCTCCTGGGTGTCTGGCACCAGAGACATCCTCCCAGCACCCTTGCAGGACTTCACTTCCTAATTCCTCCTTCCAGTTTCTAACTTCCCCTTGTTTCATAAATATTCAATTCAGACTGCCAAAAGGCCCCAGCTCTGGAGAAATAAGGGACATGCAGAAAGCACTTGTCCGTCTACTGAAGTTGAGGGCAGGCATCACCACATCTGAAAAGCTCCAGGACTGGTTTACCTGTGGTGGGATAGTCCTCAAGGGTTGGGGAACTACTATGGGACAGCACATTGCTCAAGTACCCTGGTTTAGGAGCCCAACCCATCACTCAGTCCCTGCACGTGGGAGCGAGGAACCCCACCACATGCCTAAGGGTGTCTGTGTCCTGACACACAGTCATCATCATCATCATCTTTTTCATCATCCCAAACCCTCTATGAAGAGAGGAAAGTGGTTATGAATTCAGCTCATCCAGAGCCTTGGGAAGCCAAGGGAGCAGATCGCACTTGGGTGGAGCAGGAAGGCGTATCATGCTGCTTGAAACTCCCTGCTAGCTTGGCCACAAGTTTAAATGCTGAGACTTGAGCAGGAGAAAGTCAGGAGAAGGGTGCAAAGCACAAGGTTGCTGTTTCAGAGAAGGATGAATGCCATGCACCAAGCTGGTAACACCAGCTCTGTGAAAAGGGACCCACTGCTTTTCCCAGTTATTGAGTTTGGGATGGGGATGTGACCATGCCCATCCAGACCTCAGAAATGAAAGGTCTGGGTGGTCTTTGCTCACAGAATCACAGAATGATAAGGGTTGGAAGGGACCTCTGGAGATCATCTCGTCCAACCCCCCTGCTAAAGCAGGTTCATCTAGGGCAGGTTACCCAGGGAAGTGTCCAGATGGGTTTTGAAAGTCTCCAGAGAAAGAGACTCCACAACCTCTCTGGGCAGCCTGGGCCAGGCTCGGACACCCTCACGGTACAGAAGTTTCTCCTGATGTGTAGATGGAACTTCCTACGTATAAATTTATGCCTGTTTCCCCCTGTCCTATCGCTGGGCACCACTGAAAAGAGTCTGGCCCCATCTTGCTGACACCCTCCCTTCAGCTACTCATCAGCATTGATCAGATCCCCTCTGAGTCTTCCCTTCTCCAGCTCAGCAGCCCCAGGGCTCTCAGCCTTTCCTCATAAGGGAGATGTTCCAGTCCCTTAATCATCCTCACAGCCTGGTAGCCCTCCCCTCCCAGCTTGCAGCCGGTGCTGCGTGTGGCCAGGTCCTGGGGCATTTTTAGGGAAAATGAGATGTTTGGAGTAAGTCCGGTACAAATCCCCGCTCATCTCATGCATTTGTGGAAAAGACTCTCTGCTGCCTTTTCCTCCTCTCAGACATAAGCTAATTAAACCCCGCAGCGAGCACGGCATCAGATAAAAGTAACGGGACCCACGTGGAGATGGGGAAGCTGTCGGGCTCATGACTGTATTCCTGATTCCTGGCTCCTAGCTGTGGCCGGCCCAGGGAACGTGCTTCTGAAGGTGTCTCCTTGGTGCTCACCATGCGGCGAGCATCTGGTGGGAGCCTGGTCCAACCCTCCTCTCTGCTGTGAGACTTCGCTGAATCACCCAGCAATTAGGTAAGAGTAAAGCTGAAGTGGGCTCTCATGTTACCAGCGAAAAGCCAGTGCAAGTAGTACAGAGCAACTTACATCACAAGCCTGAGGTTAATGCATTTCACAACAGCACATGAAAATCTTTTAACAGATTGTTCTTTATTTAATGGTTAAATCTGGGGTGGGGGGGGAAGGTGCTGGGTAATCCCATGGTTGTGAGGAGAAACCTGCTCTTGGACTCACCCCCCGCCCATCCCATTGCAAAGCTGAGGAGGAAAGAAATATTATTTGTAGTGTGTTTTTAACAAAAATATATTTGGTTTTTAAAAAAATTTTCACATCCCAGGTTGCGTGAACGAACATGATATTACACTGGTTTAAGAGGACTTTGGCAGCTTTTTATTGCTGTTTTACAGCACAGTTGTTCTTAGAAACAAAAGGTTCGAATTAATGGTGTTTTAATGTACAGGATATGACAGAAATGAAATGCAGAAACAGTTGGCTTGCACACTGGGATCCAAGTCAAAATAAAATTTGGCCGCAAGCCTGCAGCGCTCCTCTGGGACACCCAAAAGGGGTGTGAACATTAACTCATACAGCAATAACCCCGGTGATCATGAGCCTGCTTCAGACTCCCACTAATGCAATAATTGAATAAAAACCATCTTCAATTGTCGTATTAAAAAGCAACCTTGCACGCTGGATAGAGACACAAAAGCAGAACAAACCGCATGTCCTGAGCTGTTCAAGGTGAGCTGCAGTCTTCCTCTGAAAGGTAACACTCTGACAGAGTCCAAAGCTTTGCGTTGTAGCTAGGAACATTTAGCAAACTACAAAAAAACCTCCTAACACTGCGGATTTTTCTTTTTTTGTTTTTTTTTTCCAAGGCGATAAGAATCCTCTGAGTACCCAATCCAGAAGGCAGGGATGATTACCATCAAAATACCTCTGACATTTCCTTCAGGGGTTTTGAAAGGCTCAAGACCTCTTTCTATCTTTGTCAGTGTCTTCTTCTGCTGCCTAGGACCACGTGCCTTAACTCCTCCATCTTCCCAGCCTCCAACTTGCCTCTGATGTTTCATGCATTGTGTAGTTGACGACCGCTTCGTTGTGTTGCCAGCTTGTTCCACAGACTTGACTCTGTCTTTCTTTTCCCCCTTTTTTTTTTTTTCTTTTTTTTTTTTTCATTTTGGTAATTGGGAACAGGCAAAAGTTTGGGTATTAGAAAAAAAAAAAGCAAAAAAAAAAGAGCGTTCCACGTAATTTAGAGAAGTTAACAAAGCGTGAAACTAAATAAAAAACACCATCCGGTGCTGATCTCAACGTTTACATATGCGTGAGTGCATATAGTCATATAGAATATACTTGAACTAGATCCCTGTTTTCAGAACAAGCTTGTTGCTGTGGCTCTCACACCGTGCAGTATTTTGAAGACTTTTTGACCAGCTCCATTTTTTGAACCATGCTTGAACGCTTCAGGTTTCCTGTTTTGAGTGGTTTGCCATGTTACCAGCATCTCTCTATCACAGCGGTGTCTCAGAAACCTCTGGAGGTTTCATTAGCTTAAGTGGCCACCTTGGATGGGCTCTCCTCACCTTCTGATCTTTCTGAAGATCAGAAAGGTCTCTAAGGAGGAACAATTAATAGAAGAAGAGGGTCAATGAGTCAAGCTGCCTGCGTTCTTGCATGAGAGGATGCAGAAGCACAACAGTGCTGAAGAGCACAAGAGCTAGAAGCTGGGGGGTCCAGAGCCAGAAGCTATAATTCAACAGTCACTGAATGAGATGCCACCAAGGGAAGAGGAGCCAGTAGGTTCCTCTAGCAGATTTCCCAGCAGCCACATCCACAAAAACGACCACGTCAAGGACACCCTTTGCCTATGCAGACCATGCCACTTTGCATTCACTACTCCAGGAGGACGGAGCTCCCTGGAGCTGCGGGTGTCCCACTGGTGGATCTTGGCCCCGAAGTGCAGAGCAGTTGGGTCAGGGTATGCCTTCACAATTGACACTGGCAGCTGGCTTGTGTCTGTCAGTGTGAGGCTCAGCATAACATGGTAAAAATTGATTCCTCCTACATTTCTTCTGTTCCTACCCCGAGCCCCAGATTAGACACATGCCTAGTCCCTCGCTCGCAAAGTTGATTTCCTGGTTGTGATTAGGGATGGTTTACATAAATTTCCTAACGTTGTTTTCCTTTTATTACTATCATTTAAACAGAAATCTGTGCATCATTGCTTTTTCGGAGACATCTGCACTTCAAAAGACCCTTGCCAACTTTGGTCCTGAAATGGGCTGTTGGAATCCGCACAGCCAGGAGGACTTGCACCAGCTGAGGCTCTGACCCAGGCTCCCTCCTGTGAAGTCTCAACCTCCCTGTCACCCCACCACTTCCAGCTCAAGCTGAAAGAGGCACTGCAGGAATTAGAGCACGTTTAACGGAGCACTTAGCAGAAAATATGATGTTGAAGCACTACGTGAGAAATAGCCACCACGATGAGTAATAATGAGGTGTCAGAGTGTCCCTTCTCCTCTGGCCCTGGGTGAAGGGTAGGATGGAGCTGGGCCAAGCTGGGCACAGGGAGAAGGAGCTCTGGGGCTGAGTGTGCAGCTCCTCTGCTCACCCTTCCTCCAAGGAGAAAGTTGGAGGCTGCTGAACAAGGTCTGCTGCAGATTTCTTGCCTCTCCTCCCCAGCTCAGCTGGCCAACAATTTCAGCATGAGTCTAACCCTCCCCTACCCCTTCCCATATCCATGAGAAATGAGAGGGAAGGTGACATGGAAACTGGCAGTTCTCATGAGCTTATTTTTCCCTCCTGAAATTAAATCATACCGCTGAGTAAAGTGGTGGCTTCACTTCTTCCATGAGTTCCCTGCCATGGTACAAGGGCGAGTGAAGCTCTTTCCCTTCAGAGCACTCTATGCTTAAGATTTATCTGTCCTGCTTGTCAGGTACATCTTCATCTTCTTCAGAGGGGCTGTGGGAGTTTATTCCTTGCTGAAGGCAGGGCAGGACTTTCAGATGCATTAGGAGGCTACCCATTAATGTACACCTCGGTCATTTCTAATAAAGGATGACAGCATGGCCTTCAAGGGCCGAGCATCCAATCTTCCATGAGAGCAAAGTGGATCCAGGATCAGTATTTCTTCTACCCATGTTGAACTGGGAGTGGTGTTTTGACTGCACCCGCATCTCATGAGACTATATCATTTCACTCAGACCCTGGCTCAGCTGGAAATCACAGAGCAGTTGGATTCTGGGATTTACCTCCTTTACCAAAAAAAGAGTCAAAATATTTCAGCATTGTGCCCCATTGTGAAAGCCCCACTCACGCAGCCAAAACAAAATGTTCTGAACTTATTCACACAAAACTGCGTCACAAGCTTTGATTCCTCCTGCACTCTTCCTCAGTCCTTTTCCTTTGGCAGCATCCCTCTGGTTTTATGAGGTCTGTGGGGGGTTATTAATGTAATTCCTGACTCCCTGACAATCCAGTGCAAGAAGCAGTTTCCCCGGCTGAAAACCAGCCCTCAGGTCCCACAGAAACAAGTGTCATTCAGGAAAAAAAAAAAAAGCACACCAGAGCACTGCCCTGTGCTGCATGGGAGGGATGCTGCAGCTTCCAGGGGCATGGCCTTTGCTCTGAGCCATTGCTCATCACCCGGGCAAACATCTAGAAATGGGCATTTGTGCAGAAATACCAGGATCACAAACCCTATGTACTGGAGCTCACTGAGGTCCCATTTTGCACAGATACATCCATTCCTCTCTTGAATTCTACAGCCGTTGGCTATGAGGTGATTAGACTCAAACTGGGTTAGTTGCCTGCTCCTTGCTTTATGACTTTAAAGGAGCCTACAGGAAAGATGAGGTGGGATGCTTCAGGAGGGAGTGTAATGATAGGGTGAGGGATAATGGTTTCAGATGGAAAGAGTGTAGGTTTAGGTGAGATATTAGGAAGAAATCCTTCACTCTGAGGGTGGTGAGACCCTGGCACAGGTTGCCCAGAGAAGTTGTGGATGCTCCATCCCTGGAAATGTTCAAGGCCAGGCTGGATGGGGCTTTGAGCAACCTGGTCTAGTGGGAGGTGTCCCTGCCCACGGCAGAGGGGTTGGAACTAGGTGATCTTTAAGATTCCTTCCAACCCAAATAATTCTGTGACTCTGTGACTTCTCTCTCTCTCCCACCTCCATATCAAGACAGCAAAGGTAGAAGAGCTCACCAAATTAGACTCAAAATAGAAAGAGCACCCACACCCCTGTCCTCAGCTGCCATCAGCAGCTTTTGCTGGTGTGTCACAGCAGACAAGCAGCATTGGCCCCACTTCATTGACCTCACCCATAGGAGGAGGGATGATGATAAATTTATAAATCTCACAAAACAGGTTGTTTATTTGTATTTTAAGCATGTACACAAGAAAGGGCTCTCCCCACACATGCTCCTCAAAGAAATGTGAGAACCTTCCAGCGAGCAAGGTGGAACTGAGATGATGTTAAGACAGAACCTACATTCCTCTGGAGCCGGAAAAATCCTCTCACTGATTTTGCAAAGAATCCCACAGAGATAACCTGGCGGTGCCTCTGGCCCTTCCGCCACGCAGGGTGGAAGACACAAGCCCCAGCACTGCATTGCCATGGCGATGGGCAGAGGTACAATTTCCTATCGCTTCCACGCACTACATCCATCTATAGCAGTTGGAGGAGAGGAAAAAGTCGCATTTTTCAAAAAGTGAAATTCCACAGGCCTTGTCCATAAAGGGTGGACTTGCCCCAAAGAGAGGGCTGGTGGAGAAGGCAGTGTTGTGTTTGCTGTAGCAAAGCAACAGTAGCTAATGGGAAAGACCATTCCAAGGCTGTTTTTTATTACTCGAGGTCCCTTTGAATTAGAGTTTTAACAAGCGTCACTGACTCCACGGTAAACATGGTAACTGTTGCTAACAGCGTGCAACAATTAAGCAAATTAATCTCAACACAGCCACACGCTGTCCTACTCACAGGCCTGCTAGTCTGGCGTCCCCTGTGAAATCAGAAGGGCTTTTTGCCCCCTTCTTGATTTAAATGATGCTGGCTTTTCCAACCCAAACATTGAGAGCAGTGTTGGCTGAGATGCCTTCACAGCTTGATGGGCCATAGGAAAAAATCTGCCCTTCCAGGCAGGGCTGGCAAGTGACAGAGTGATAGTGAGGCAGAGGTGAGATCTTGTCCTTCTCAGAGCTCCCATCAGCTGATGAAGGGCAGCAGAAGAAGCTGTTGTGGTGTTCATCACCTTCCAGGCTGTTGTTATGCTGCCTGGAATCTCCCATTCACCTTGGGAAGGCTTTCAATGCTGCCAAAGTGCCAGTCAGGCTTTTGGTGTAGAAAACTAAGTGGACATCGGAGCTGGGACTAGAGTGAATGCAGGGACTGATGCTACCAGAAAATTCAATGCTCAAGAGCATTGAATGGATCCATGATGGACCCAATTCTTGACCGTTAGGAGTTTTGCCCAACTTCTGCAACAGAGGCTTTTCATGGCTCTGGGTGTAAGCTGCAGTAAAGGAAAGCACCCAAAATCCAGAGTCATTTTTGGTGATGGAAAACACAGGATCAAGTGACTGCCTGGTGCCAGAGCTGCAGCTCAGCCTCTGCTGATGAACAGGAAGAACACAGGCCTGCCAGCTGTGAACATTCACCACAGCCCCACCACCCTTCCTGCCACCAACAGCCAGAATGAAAATGTCATTTTATTTGAACCTTAGACAAGGCCAAATAAAGCAGATAAATGCAGTTGCCATAGCTCAGTTGAAGTCCGATAAATCATGCTAAAAAATACTTATTTGTCACTACCTTCTGGGTTTCATCCTAAGAGAAGCCACCAACAGAAGAACAAGTGACAGAGTGCGCAAGTGGGTATGAGAAGACCCTTGGAGGTGATGCATATGTGTTATCTGTGCCATCCCGGCCATCTAACCACCCTCTAATCAAAGAAGTGCCCTCTTACTGCACAAATATCCCAGTATGGCCCAGGAGATCAGTTCCCTGCCCCTTCCCCTGGGCACTGTGTTTCTGATGTCCACCAAGACCATCAGGTGAATGTGATTTTAGTGTGTGAATATCCAATAACTTCCTCTTCCCAGCCAAGGTGGCTTGGGGACTGAAATGAGAGAGAGCTTGGTCAGCCTTCCCAAGAAACCAGAAGGCAGTGAAATCCAACCCGGCTTAGTAGACTCAATAAAGACTTGAAATGATGCTTCATTTTCATTACTTATAGGAAGACAAAACCCCGAGACATTAAGAGCCAAGGCATTTACTAGGAAATTCTTGGCATTTCTTCTTGGAATGCTTCATGATAATTCTGGGACACGGGTTTTTAGGAAAACAGAGAAAGGAAGGATATATTATACGGGGAATGTTGCAATGCCACACAGCTTTGTGACCAATATTATTTTCAAAATGTAATTTCAAGATCAAATACAAGAAAAGGAAAGAAAAAGACACTGCACTGTGAAGATGGGGAAACTGAGGCACGGGCTCATGTAGGTGAACAGGAGAGATGCAGAAGCCCCACTGTGGTCTGAGCAGCTACACTTGTCTGAAGAGCCAACTGAGCATCTCTGTCCTCCCTGAGTGGGTCCTGCACAACGTGTGGCTGTGACAGAAGTGACCAAAATGTGGCAGCTGGAGGCTTCAGGCACATCTGGAGACAGCCCATCGCTGGGAAGTCAGAGCATCCCATGCCAAAGGTGAGGTGGCAGTGAGCATCTGACAGAGCAAGGGGCTCTGGGGAAAGTGCTTCGAGATGAGTCAGGCCACCGATCCGATGGGACTTTGGGCTGCAAAAAGGCTGAGAAAAGGCTTCACCAGTTGGCCCGTGACAATAGAAAACCATCCAGATGAAAATCTGCGGTCAGAAGCTCTCTAGCTTGGAGGTCTGCACTGGAGCAAGTGAGCTTTTCAGCAATGCAACATGAACCTCAAGCAGATCAGCAAGGAAATCACTCTGTGACAGTAGCTAAAAATACGCTGGAGGAGAAAACATTTCAAGGCAGGCCAGGGCCGGCTGGAGCACCCTCTCCCCGGCAGACCTTTCCAATCACTCTAACGTGCTTCCTTTTAATTTTTTTTCCTTTTTTTTTTTTTTTTTTTTTAACTGGATTGAATGGGACATAACTTCCTATTGCGACCAAAATTGCTTCCGTAGGATTGTGGGGGAGAAAGCAGAAAATAAATATGTTAATTTTTCCTCTGAGGCCAGAGAAGAATAGGAAAAGAGGGGCTGGATATGCAGATGGATAAATGATTAACCAGGCGCTGTCCTTTATCTGTCTGGAAAGTCTCTGGAAAATAGAGGTTAAGAAAAGAGTACAGAAGAAACTGGCCATAGACCTCATTAATCTGTCTCTTTTTGTTGGCACCAGCCAGGTAGCTGGACCCCCAGGGGCTATCAGCGTCCACTTTCAACATATTTCTCTGATAACCAAAGCAGTTTTTCATGTCCAGCAATGACTAAGGGGTGGATTTTGTACCGTTACCTTACCTTACCCCCAATGTTTTCAGATCACAGGACAGCACAATAATCAGCTTGGCGAAGGAGCTTGGCCCGGCAATGGCTTTAATATGATTTCCAGAAAGGTAAAGCTCTCGAGTTTGTATGAGAGAAAGCCCGAGTTTCTCTAAACAGTAAAGGAGAGCTAAAAAGAGAGGAAGGCATCTGAAAACACAACTCTCCTTAATGAAGAAGTCTTGACCAGCATAGTTGGGTTTCTTCCAAGTATTTTCATTGTTCTGCTGCATTAGAAAAAAAAAGCAGCCCATGTTCCCAATATGCCGAACACGCAAAGTTTGAGAAAAACCATCACGGGGAGACCCTGGAGGCAGCTAACTTCATCCTCCCCTGCTCAGCCACCGTTGTGCAATCACACTTTGCAGCTGTACCTTGCGCTTCTCCAGCAGCCCTCGCGCCGAGCTCCCCAAGCGCCCTGGGAGGAGGAATGCCCAAGGTCACGTCCACACCACCGCACGTCCCAAACGGGGCAGCCTGGGAAGAGCCAACACCTCCCAGTGCTGGGGTTTCTGCAGCTAGAGGTTCTGCCACGCAGCATCACCACCCGCTGCGGCTGCGGGAACCGGGGAAACTGAGGCACAGCCTGGAGACGGGCACAGGTGGCTGAAGGGGTGCCTTACCCCCCTTTCATAAAGCCGGCACGTTCTTGGACTCACACAGAGCCTCCAGCAAGTTTGACAGAGAGAAATAAGTAACGGGGGAACGGAGGAAATAAAAGCAAAGCAAAGTCAATCCACTTTTCTCTTCCTTTCATTAGGGAACGTGGCAGGCAGCGCCCGGGGAAGGAGGAGAAGGGGTTAAAGTGATCTAGCCAGCCGGAGATCACAGGAGACCCCCCTTTGTCAATCTGGAGGCCTTGCCAGATATTGGGTTGAATAATTAAACAGCTACTTAACCCTCGGACAGCGTGTCTCCCGCTCCCTCCCCAGCTCCTGACAGGCTGTACTTAAGTAGCTATGGCAACGATTTGGGCGCCAGCCTGTTGACTGAAGAATATGGAAATCACAAGGATTTAATTTTGCTGTGGCACAAAAACTTGTTTGATCTGAGGGTTGTGGCTTTTCTGCAGCTTTCAGCAAAGAATAATTTCTATATTCATATCTCCCATTCAGATGTCAGTTAACAGCTCAAAAAAAAAACCCCAAACAAGAGAAAAAAAAAAAAAAAAAGGCCAAAAGATTATCAGGGGGGAAAAATAAATAATAATCCCCTTTTTCTGGGCTGCATTAACGCTTGAGATGCCAGCTGGAGGGAGATACCTCTGCCTCATCATGACGTCAGAAGGTCTGCCCTGAACGTGTCCAAAGGAGCAGGGCAGTGGGAAGGGTGGTGGGAACCACTGCAAGAGAAGAGCCGAGGAGAGCTCAAAGGACACAAGAAAGAGCCAAGGAGAGGAGCACTCTGCAAACCTTCAGGGGATAGAAGGAACTTGAGGAGCACCCAGGAAGACTGTAATGGTGGAAGCTGGTGGGGTCATGGAGTCAAGGGGACAAGCCAAAGACCCAGGACCACTTGGTTCTGCAAAGCAAGGTGGTAAATCCCCAAAGTGGGAGCATCCCTGTAGCAGCCTGTGCTCTGACGCTGCAGGGAAACCCAAGCGGAGGCAAATGGAAGAACTGAGCGGCAGCCAGGACATGGCAATTCAGGACAGAGCTGCCAGCCGGGGAGACAGAATTCCTCCCTCACAACAGTGGCCATCACAGAGGAAGCTGAAAGTGGATGGGTCAGGTGCAGATAATCTGTCCACTCGGAAAATGCTGTTTCCAGACAAGTTATTCAGGTGCTGGGTGGGTTATAGCCTGGCGAGGAAGACACAGAAGGAGGAGAACATATCAGGGAGAAGCTGGGGTCTGTTTTCATCCCTCCTTTCTACCTCAATAACAACTGCCTGGCAGGAGGCTCCTGTGCTGGAATCCCAACAGATGCAAAGACCAGAGGCATTTCTCTCTGGCCTTGAGGAAAAGACCTCGGAGTCCCACAACCCTGCTCTTATCCTGGATTTCCCTCTGTACCACCTCATGTCTCTCTTCCAGGCTGTATTCCTAAAGGAAGCTGATCAATAACCCGAGTTAATGAAGTAATGCCAGAAGTACAGCAGCATCAGCCGCTTGCTGAGATGAGTTTTGCATAGCCAAAGGGATGGACTCAAACTGTTTCTAGCTGGTTTTGTCTTTCTTGAGTGTTTGTGGGGTGAAGGTTGAAGCAGAGAGAAGAGGCTTGAAGACAAAAGCTGAAATTCATAACACATGATACCAGGAAAAGCCATGTGCATCAAAGTGCACACAATTGTAGCCTACCGAAGCCAACAAACCTTGATTGGAGTTGGACTGGTCCCAGTGCTTACATTACTGCTGATTCATATATGAAGGGTCTTCCCTTATGTCAACGGAAGCTCAGGTCTCCGCAGCCAGGACCCCACCACCCACTTTTTACGCGTGCTAATTCTTCTCCATTTTCAGGAACTCTGGGGTACGAAGAGGAAATGAGGCTGTGATTTAGGCACTGCCTAGGGCCGAAACAACCAGCACCCTGAGCAGGAGGGAGGTGCCCAGCAGGACTCGGCCTTTCCCTGTTCTCATCAGAACATTGTTCCTTTGCAAGCAGAGTCAGGAGGGATGCAAGGAGCCAAAGTACCTAAGGTCTGATCCTCAGCAGACAGGATGGGATCAGCAGGATGCTGGTACCACCTTCATGAGCTAAATTCTGCCTATGGGGAGCCTGCTTCACTGCCAGGACCGTGGGATGCTGAGGCTGGTGGGAAGAGCTCCACCCTGCAGAAAGCTATTGCTCTTAGTATGATACCAGCATGCAGACAGCCCCTTTGGACGCAGGATCCAGCGTGGTGGGGCTCATAAATGCTGCAGAATGTCAGAAAAATCATAGTCCTGGCACTGTGGCTTCTCACCAGTGGAGACGGTGGGCAGCAGCTGACTGTGCAAGCTGCCAAGGGAGCAAGAGGATATAGTTAATGGGAGAGCTAAAGCTCATTTTTCTCATCCCTGGTAAATCCACTCCTCAGTTAAAAGCTGTAACAGCTTGAACCAAAGCACACAGGCTCTGCAGCTGCTGGCTGTGACAACTCATGACCTCTGTGGATTGGCAAAGATGGAAGGCTCTTGTAACACACACCCCAGGAGGTTGCTCTGGCTCCTACATGGGCTGAGCGCTTCACATCTAACCTTACGCTGAAGCTGAATTTTAAATGCTTAGTGTAAGAGTTCCCTGGGGCTTGGGGGGTTCCTCTGAGGCACTGCTGCAATGCAAGGAAATCACATGTTTGGGTTTTTTTTAAATGCACTAGAGAAGTGACAAATTTCACTAGGTTGCATCATCGTTTGGATGAAGGTTGATGTGCAGGAGCACCCAGGTGTCCGTCCACCTCTCTGGCTCTCCTTTCAGCCATCCAGATCCCAAAGAAGTCAGCTGGGTTTCTCACAAGAGAAGGTTTTCTTAGGAAAATTCAGACCTGGTTTGTCTTTTGGAAGCAAGCGAGAGAAACGCCAGAACAGCTCTCCTAGGAATAACACAGCAAGTTTTTCTTTTTCGCTGGTCCACGTCCAGAGAAGCAGAACAGTGAAGAGGGCTTTGGTGGATGTGTAGGAGGGGAGGAAGGTAGGACCTGAGTGGTGTTAAATTTATCCAAAATTTTCAGATACAGCATGAAAAGGCAGCAGAGATTTCTGGAGAAAGAGTCAGTTCTAATGTCTGCATCGGCTATATCAATCCTAGGGTGATGGAAAACCCTTAAGGCTCCCAGAGTCGGTTTTGGTCCATTGAACACATATATTACCCTACATTTCAAAGTTGTCTGAATAAAGTACGCACAAATAGCCAGCTGGCCAGAGGACACTAATCCCATGCTGTAAAAGGTTTTCCCTTCCCAGCCATCTGCCTTTTTTTGCTGTCCATAACTATCTGTCAGCTAAGTGCAGAACGGGTCAGGCTTGATCATCAGCCATCCTTGAGTGGAGAACTGCAGGAGAGTACCTTGCTGGCATCCATCCAGAAAACTCCTTTTCCTTTCTAGGAAGGCAGTGAGCCTGGCCCATGGTATGTCCTTCTCAACTCCCTGTCTAGCAACTGGTAAGGGCACCTCCCTGGTGCACAAGGACGGCTTGAAATGTGTCAGCCACAAAGAAAGCACTCCAGCAATTAAAGAGAACTCGAGCAATCACCTAACCTTGAAATATCTGCATCAGCAGAGATCAGAAACCTTGGAACAAAGTCACGTAATCTTGAAAACATTGACCAAGCCATTTGCTGGTGGCCTCTCAGGTGCTTGGACAACCCTAAACAGTCCTGCCCAAAGACCACCTCCCTGTCACCACTGTCAACACTCTTCCACCCATTACTGGAAGAACTGGGCTGAGTGGGTTGCACTGCATGGGAATTAGCTCCTAGGGACCAAACTCCAGGCCAGACTCCACACAAACAAGCCCATGAGTAGTGTGTGATAATTGTGCCCCATCATAGGCTTGGTCCATGCGGAGGTATCAGCCAGTGTGACTCAAAAATGGGATTTCAATGTACTGGAAATTCTGGTATTCCAAAGAGAGTTTTTTTAAATCCCAAAATATTTTTTTAATTGGTCAGATTCAGAACAAGTAAATGAATGACAGAGAAACTTCTACATGGGCGTGCTTAGAAACATTACAAGAAAACCTAGTGTTACTTAAAATTAAAAAATCCCAGTTCAAAAGTTTTATTTATTACCGAAAAATAGGGAAAGCTGGAAAAAATCACCATTTTTACTTAAAAATTGCTATTTCAGTGAGTTCCCAAGTATTCTTAAAATGTTGTTTCAACCAGTGTATTTCAAGTGCCACAAAGAAGCAGCAACCAAAACCAACTTTCGTTGACCCTTTGATACCCAGAACAATTTGACTTCCCTGACACAAGCAGATCAGGCTTTTCCCTAAAGCCAAATCCCTTAAAACAATCTTCAAGAACATTTATTCAAAAAAACACCCCTAAGTAATACGATTCCAGCAGAATTTTTCCAGTGGGCTGACATATTTGTAGATACTAGTCTGTCCATGGTCGGATGAAGTTCGCCTTTCTAGTCTGCAGGTTTATTGTCCATTAATAATTATCAGTATCCATTTCATGCCGTAGGAACGAAGGGATTTAAGTGCTAATGTGTCGCTGTGAGCAGCACTTTGCTGTTTTCTTGGCCTGGAGAAAAGGATTCTGTCTCTCCCTGTCATCCTAGCAAGGCTGGGGTGGATAGATTACAGCACACCATGAAAACCGCTCGCGGTTCAGGAGTTTAAGTACGTGCCGGGCTGTGGGGGCAGCCCTTGCTGGCTGCGTTTCGCTCTCTGGCACCAGAGCTCCTTACTAGTTCGCAGCTCCCCGTTGAACATAGGGAGTCTGCAAGACCATGGGAGTCTGCAAGACCATGGGAGAAGACTTTTCTTCTCCCACTTTGTACACGCACTTCAAAACAGCTTTGACTTTTCTCCTCTCCAAAATACACGCTCTCATTTTAAGCTTTTCCACAGCTTCATTCCTTTTTGTTGCTCATTGCTGGCCCCTTCCAAAATCATAGAGCCATAAAATTATGGTTTGGGTGGGAAGGGACCTTTAAAGGTCATCGCGTCCAACCCCCCCTGCAGGGAGCAGGGACATCTGCAAGTAGAGCAGGTTGCTCAGAGCCCCGGCCAACCTCACCTGCAATGGTG
>JAVSBS010014455.1:0-31554 GCA_033124195.1 Coracias cyanogaster | reverse complement strand
TCTCCTCCGAGTGACTGTGGATTGGAGAAACGCACCCACACAATTTTTTATGGGGCTGCTGAGGGTAGCAAGCTTATGAAGAAATAATGAGGAAAAAAAGCCCCTATTTTCTTATTACTATCATCTGACTAATCCTTTAGAGTGTGGGTCACTGACCACCACATGCAACATATGGAAGACAGCATAAGGCAAGGAGGATGATTATTAAACTAGGAAGTTTCATGGTAATTGCACTAGAACTTAAAACATAATTAAAAGAGCAAATCCATAGGTGAGTTCACTGATAATCTATTTTTTAAAAGGTAATTTCCTTAAGCTAGGTTTATAACAGGCACAAATAAAACAGGCAAAGAAATGTACATAAGTCATGCCATGGTTAGGATATAAAACTAGAGTAAGCAAAAAGGCCTTCTGCAAAGACTTTTATCTGGGTATCTAGGCTGCACAGCACAAAGGGGCACCTGATGTTGCAGAGACTTGTGAGTCCTTACAAAGAAGTGAAGCTACAACCACCGCATGCACCAGCACTGACACATCCAGCCCCCGGCAGCTGCCCAGAAGGGAATGCAAACAACCGTGTAGGGCATTGGGGTGGTTTCCACCACTTGCAGCTTGGTACCTGCACTGCCTCCTGAAAAGTGTTACCTTCCTTGGGCAAGTTGCAACACCTCACTGGCTATAAATTGTGCCATGTCTACCCTTGCAAAGGGTTGAGAAGCTTAATTGGCCATCAGGTGCTTTGAGAACTAATGCAGAAATGCATCAATTATATTGGCTATTTTATTTATTCTTATGTAAAGAAGCAAGAGAGAAAAGGAGTAAAAAAATTATATACTGTTACAGATGCCAATCTTGCTGGCCACTAATGGCATAGAAGTAGGAAAGAAGTTTTAAACTTCTTCGTTGTATCAGAATCCACAAGGCTTCTTCATCAGCATTCATGGGTTCAAGTATCCACTAGGTCACTGTGTTGATTGAAAGACATGACCAAATCATGTAATTGTTTTTCTGGGACAAATCTTACACTATATTGCTATCATCAGAACTATATGTCTCCTAAGAGACTTAAAGCTCAGACTGATAAATAATCTCAGACTGTACTCTTGTCAATTCACCTGCTCTTTGTCCAGGGAGAATCTCCATCTTGCTGGCCTCGTTGGCCTTCCTGCTTCCCCTCGCACTGCTTCCTAACTGCAAATCCTCCTGCACATGCCAACAAAGATCTGCACAAGAAAACTGCTGTCCCTAGGGTCACGTCTTTCCCTGCTGAGACCTCCTGCACGGCAAGCCCTGATGGATCTGCTCCCTCTGAGTCTTGCTGCAACAACTGCCCAGAGGTCTGCTCTGTTTGTCACTTCAGAGATTTCATGTAGGGAGGAGGAGGATGCCCTCCTTAAACAGCCACACAGCCTGGGGCAACATCCTCTGTAAATATCCTCGTATCAGGAGCTCAAGGTCATCCAGTTGTATTTCTCAGTGAGTCAATGCCGTGTCCAGAGCTGGTGCAGCAAGAGTCTTGTGGTGATGTTTTCCCACTGAACTTGTCCAGCTCAGAGCTTTCTCTTGAAACTCTTGGGCTTTCTTGTGGGCTTGTCCACAAAAACACCTAGCTCTTTTCAAGGAAAACAAATGTCCACAATAGCTTGTTTTACACTTTTTTTGGAAGGCTTTTCCTAAGCACAGAGGATTTAGCCTTGTGAAAGTCACTCTTGAGAGGAGCTCATTATACTATGTTCAGGAATACACATACATTATTATTTCTAAAAAATTGTTCCTCAGCTGGCAACACGACTCATAATTTTGCCAAAGCTGAAGTTGGGTTTCAGTTGTACAATTTAACAGACACCTCACTGGAGAGAGAGAATATGATTACCAAAATCAGGTGCAAAGTGAGATCCAAAGATCTCAGTTCAGTCCTGGATGTTTGGTTCTCACCCATCACCATGCCCATGTGTTTGGCCACTTAAACATTCCCTGTGATCTTTGGCACTATTTGACAGAAGTCTAGGTCCCACATCTGATTTGTTATGGCAGCTCAAAGGACAGCCCTGCTGAGGCACTGGCAGTGAAGGTGTGCACATCACCCACTACCTGCACAGGCAGCCACTGTGTCCATGCTGCCAGGAAACCAAGAAAAAGAAGCTGCAGCAGGGCTGCAGTGTGAGAGTCCTCAAAATCTGGATTTCTATAATAGTGCTTCATCCAGTCTTGGGGTAAGGAAGAAAGAATGAGAAGAGGCTGGAACAAAGGATCAAGTGGCAGAAGAGTCTAGCAGGAGCTAAAGGGACTATGGGAATGGAGACTAGAGAGAAATGGGGGAAATACAGAGGTTTGGGATTATTTTAACATGAAAATGAGAGAAAAGAAAATTAGATGAAAAGGGCAAAAATGAGGAAAGAATGAAGGGAAAGAAGAGAGGAAGAGGGAGTAGTATTGGGAAAAGCAGAGACATAAGTAGGAAAACATACACTATTGATATACTTTAATTCTATGTTTTATTAAACTGCCTTAAGTGAAGATGGGAGCCAAGGAAAGGAAGGGTCCAATTGCGCTCTCAGGATGGTGTTGGGGTATAGTCAGTACCTTCTCTCAGAAAGGCACTTTATTTTTCCTGTTATGCCTCGGGAGAGCAGGGTTTACAATCACTAAGAAGGGTGAAGCAGGAAGCCGCAGCCTTCCAGGCAGCTGGGAGGAGTTTTGCTTTGCAGGCAGGCTCTGGGGACCTGTTCTGGTCTTATCTATTCAAGGCCATTGGTGATTTTTCCTTAACAACTTTTACATGCAACTTAAGGAAAAGACACCAGTGAACTGTAAGTGCATAGGCATTCAGTGTGCAAAAGCCAAACGCATGAGGGTGTTTCCAAAGACCACACATCCTTCTGTGGTACTCAGAGGTAACAGTGGTCCAACCTCCCCAGCAGCATCCTCAGAGATGTGTTTTCATCCTACAGGGAGGGCAGGAGGACAGGAATGGGAAATATAAACACACTGGGCAATTTTAGTTTCCCTTTTAACAAATAAGTTAAAACTAAATAACTTTTGAAGAAATACTGCCTTGGCTTATGGTTAGCCCTGTTCAAGCATTGCCAAAGCCTGTGTTTTGATACAGCATATTCCACGTCAGGGCATAATGTAGTGCTTTTGGAGGACAGTGTGTATCTTTGCTGCCTCTTGCAGAGAAGGCTGTACTGAGTCAGGCAAGGAGCTGCTTCATTTTGTTTGTTTTATAATTATTAAAATCCCCTTGGTCTCGCTCTTGCAAGGTCAAGATTGTTTGGTCTTGAACTTTTTAGAAAGCAGCCAGGCTCATCATGGCAGGGTAAAAAGAGCAATGGTGTTCTCACCCAAAACTCGTCCGAAAGATCTCAGCACAGAGGTGATGCTGTGCTCATGAGGTCAGAGATAGTTGGGACTCTCCATGCTGCTAAACTGTGTGGCTAGAATTTCTGCTGAGCAGGAGCTTGTGCATACGGGAAATGCCAGAGGGCTCCTCACATAAACTGAGCCTCCTGTCAGCTTGCTCTCCAACTGTTCAAGCCATAGACAGAGACTCTCGGAGCTCAGCTTCTGCTCTTTTTAGGTGCTGTAAGGAGGCCAAAACACACGAACCTCTGGCATAATAACATCCCCTGTGGTAATACACTGATGTCATACATTCAGAATTATGATATCAATGAAATCTGCTGAAAAGGAGAAGCAGGGCAAGAAGGAAGGAGTCAGCCCTAAAAAGTTGACATTTATCTTAATGATAAACTGAATCCAGAATGAATAGCAAAGGCAACTGATTTTGTAGGGAGAGGCATTCTCTTTTTCTCTTTAGGCTGCCTCAGGCAGACAGTTCCCTCTTCAGCATATCTCTGTTGTGCAAGGGCAATGCAATGACAAATTACAATAATCTAACATAGCTGCAGAACTGATCCAGCTTTTTTAATTTTTGCTTTCCAACCATAACGGCTGAACAGCGTGAAGGAGATTTCTTTAGCCTACAACCTGGAATCTAGAGCAAATGTATCTTGCGTAGCGCTGACAGCCAGAAATCACAGAGCAGCTGAATTTGCTTCCCTCTGGCTACATGTTTATTCTAGGTAATTCCATGTGTCAGATTTTTAAAATGTTCATCTCTTAGAAGCTCCTGCTAAAAACCCATTCACTTGCATGGGGACCCAGAAAACAGGTCGCTATTCTTATGGTTATAACCTCAGCACCTCAGACTAGACCCAAAGAGGCAGACTTTAATGTACAGATGTGTCCTCTACCAATGAATGGAAATGTCTAAATTAAGGGAGCTTGTAGGTAGCCAAAAGACAGTAAAAACAAACCTGTGCTAAGTTGGGACTGTGGAGCTGGTGGGAAGTAACTGCTTTTCATGGAGTCCAAGACTTCAAGCTTTCATAACAAGACAGACAAAATGCAAGGTCCAAAGAAGTGCCCACAGAGTCTGGTGACACTAGCAGCGTAATGACTCTGTTGAAAGGAAGCACCTTCTTACACTTCCACATTTGTCAGGAGACCAAGGGGAACCCACAATGCTGTGAAACACCCTGACTGACAAAGGTCCCCCAAGTGGCTTTCACAGATGAGCCTGTCAGTATCACCACTGACATCAACAAGGTCTACCAAACTTGGTGCCAGATGGCAGCTTTGGCTGAACTGTCATCGATATCTCCATGTAAATTATTACTTAGTCTTCTACAACTATTTCATGAATTCAGGGGGCAAAATTGTTCCATTAACAAAAACAAAATTGCCACAGAACTGCATGACTAAGGAGAAACACAAATCTCTCCCAGCCAGAGCATGAACCGCTAATGTACTCACTCATCTGGCAGCCAGCAGCCTCCGTCCAGGAGCAGACAGATCTGGGTGTGATTCTGTCCTTCCCCTCAGGATTCAGTTCCTCATCCCCCATCATTTGGGCTAGGAGATGCTGTGGCTTGGGACATCTCTCCTGAAGGGCAGCCCGCTGCAGCCAGAGTGGCACGGCAGTGATCAGACCACTCCAGCGCGGCTATGAATCCCGCCCAATGATGGAAGAAAAAGATTTCTGTTTAGGCTTCTTCTAAGTCTGTTCTTTTCATCAGTAATTAAAGTGACATTTTCCCTGCCATCTGTAGGATTTTTGAGGATGCAATCGAGTGATCTGTCAACAGCCCTAGTTCCAGGGACGGAGGAGAACAGAGAACAAAAAGACTGCCTGCTTCTCTGAACAGAACCTAAAGAAATGAAAAATGCCAACCCTTGCAAAAAAGGGTCTGTTTGCCCTTGCAAGCTCTTGTCACATGAATAACTTTGAAAGTAATATCCTCTAATACTAATTCTTTTGAAGAATAAATTTCACCCGAATGTTTCACACAGGAAATATGACCTTTTATTAATTAAACTTGTATTAATTAGAAGAGTAAAAAATCCATGTTAACCAAATTAATTTGTGAGAGGATTTGCTTAATAATTTGAAATGGTGGGGGTTTTTAATTCACTAGCATTGAAAACCTATTTACTTTCTCTTACATTTATCTCCTTTGTTCACTGTTTTTTTTCATGTTATTTTTTTAATACAGTGACTGATTTTTGTAGAGCTCATTTGTTGGAAATTGTTAGTACCCGTCAGGTTTCAACAACCTGTCAAAGCCAAGCACTACCAAAAGTATCTATGTAATAATCATCTTTCAGGTACTAATTCAAATAGTACATACAGAAATAAGTTGAAAACAGCTGTAGTTTTGATGTAATATAAATGTGTCCTTTAGGAGTAAAATAAATATACAAAAACAGGCAGGAGATGTAAACAAAATAATGAAAAGCCTCTGCTTGAAAATAGGTGATGATCCTAAAAATCAGATTGAGTCTGCATTGGCTTGATATAGAAAAAGAAGTCCTTTGAAAGTGTATATATGGTTTTCTGAATAATTTAAGACTTAGGGAATACATATTATCAACTTCAGTAGCTAATGGCTTTGAATATCCTGACACAGAAGCATTATCTAAATAGATATGCTCATTGTTTTGTACAAATATGAGAGCTGTACCATTGTAGTGAGTGTCGGATCATAAAATCCCATTGCTAAATGCCATACAACAACAGAAAAAAAATCCCTACCCTAAAATAATCTTAAAATCTAAGTATGTGATATACATTACAGGGCTGCCCACAGACAGAGGGCTATCGAGAAACAACGAGACAGTGTTGATCACCTCAGAACATTCATACAAGGAGGGCAGGGAGAAGGGGCAAGACGCATAATAGTAAGTGTAAGTCAAAGAAGGAGCATGGATACCAATACAATAAAAAACCAGGAACTCAGCCCCAAAACGATCAGAGAGGTAGTCAGCACCATAGGTTTTATAAGCAGTTAAGGGCAGCAACATGTGCCAGTAAGGGCTAAGATGGATGCAGTCATGGAAGCTAAGTCACAGAGGGAGCAATGCTGGAAATGAGGGGAAGAAAAGTAAGAAACAGGAATTGAAACCAAAGAAAGTTGAAAAGGAGTAGCTGAATGCCTGGTAGACAACAGCAATACACAAGAAATATGAAGAAATTAATCTCTTTTTTGAGCAATGCTATACCTGCTGCAGCCAAGATCAGGGGCGGGAAGGAGCAGAAGCAGAAGCCTGGCCACATCTCCAGCCATGGACATGAGAACCAGCCCCACACTGCATGGAAAGGCAGGTAAAGACAACTGCTGCAGACACAGTATCAGGTGAAGGAATCAGAGGTAAGGAGCCCCAGGTGCTGCTGAGGGAATGAAATATGCAAAGTTCATGAATAACTCTTTCTTTCCTTTTGCTCTTTTCTTTTTTTCTTCTCTTTTAAAGCAAAGAAGGGGACACTTCTAAGAAAATGAATAAATGCAAGCACCAAGGAACAAGCATGGAAGTGGGGAGACCTGAAGATTGTATATAACAATGGCAAAATTGTGTAGAATTTCCTGGATAAAGAATCACTTTAAGAGTCATCAAACAGACATTTGGCTCAAGATGCTACCACCATTTGCCAATTCAGCTAACACACTTATCAAGTTTTCATAGAGGAACAAAGACACATTTAAGAGCAAAAGTTAGAAACGGAGCAGCAGCACAGGCACAGATGGGATGGGACTGCTGGAAATCCCCTTTGATCAGTAACCCTAGGGATCAACTTGCAGGATTCCTCATCTATCTCTTGTAAGGGATAACAGTTTAAAATGAAGAAAGGGATCACAGATACATTATTACAAACCAAGAGTAACACTGTGGGAGAAGGATGAGAAGGGTATGAGCCAACCCAATATGCAGCTCCTGTTTTCTCTGTTGCAAGTAATGCAAAATCACCCACAGTTCTGAAAGCAGAAAACATGAAAGCATCCCATCTGGAAAACAAAAAAACAAACTACAAAAAACCAAAACACCCAAACCACAAAACAACAAAAAAACCAACCCAGTAAGTGGCATAATCAACCAAGTATCCAGAAAAGATAAGAATCTGTCACTTGTGTATTACAACCTCTTAGGATGGATTAACCCTGGAAAGGGTAGGGATATTATGCCTTAGTTTCACATGCTTTAAGCAGAGAGAGAATGACATTGCCAACCAAAGACGATGGTCCAGTGCTCCTCTGGCCATTTATTTTCTTCTTCACGTTGCCCCTTCCTCTGCACAAGCTCAGTACAAGCACTCATACAGACACATGGCTAAGTCAGATGAGGAAACTGAGGAAAAGGGTTTTTTTCCTTTTGTAGTGGTTGTGGAGTTATTTTCTTGCTTGGCCTTTTAAAATTTTTTTCCCTGAATTGATTTTAACCTGGGTCCATCTCTCACTTGGGTTCTCCCCACCGCCACATAACTCTTATGCTACTGCATGGCAGAAGAATAAGCAGCAAGGGCAAGACCTCTTCCTTCAGTGACAGTGCTAGATAGCATGAGGCTAAAGTGACCTGAGACCTGGTCTTCCAAAGTCTTGCCCGAGGACAAGTTCCTAACACTGCTAAACTGTTAGGAGCTCTTGCCATGAGCATAAACCTGTGCAGCAGAATGACACGCCTCCACCAGCTGAGTGCTCAGAAATATGGGATGTGTACTAGGAGGCAGAAACAAGGCAGTCTGCAGGTGGAAGCATGCAGTGTCCTTCTTCCCTGCTGTGAAGCTGGTTTCACTCTCTAGATGTGCATTAGGAATTGCATTCCCAGGGTCATGCTCATGCAGGAAATTATGTACCCCCAAATTTAGATTTTATTCTGAAATATTTTCAAATGAAGCTCTAATTGAGAAATCAAAGCTTGTCTCTTCTATAAGTATTTCAGGTTGAAACAAAGATATTTTTCTAAACAGGACAAATACATTGAAATTCACTTTAATACATGTTTATTGGTGTCCTGCACTTTCAGTGTAGGAGGTTGGAGATGTAATAAAAAAAGGTTCAAAATTTATTGATTCCATTTCATTTAAATCACTCTAAACAACCAGTGCTTTAGAGTTCAGAGAATTAATGTTTACTGTCCATTACAGGCAAAATTTTAATATTACCTTTTTTGAGTCCACTTAGAACGCCTCTCTTTTAAAATTCTTCAGATACATTCCTCGAAGTAAACAATACATTTCAATCTGTGTCACAATCAACATTGATAAGGCCTTCTTAACCATTTTATACCACCTCCACTATTACTTCATTGCAAAACACAATCTTATTTCATACTATAAATATCCATCCATGCACAAAACACAGGGGCCAGAAGTTATGCATTAACATCTCATGTAAGTTTCCAAGACTTCCTACCCTCTGCAGGTTTATGGTACACTTAAAAAGATATCTTTAGACTTGGTCTACTTGGTCTTAAAATACAAATATACAATATCCATAAGCATAAAAAAGTAAAGCTAGATGGCCTTACCATTTGTTATGAATTGCTAAAATCTTATACATGTACAATATAGCATCATGCTGATTAATATACATATTAGTTAAATATATCAACCAATAATGGGGATGTGGCCAAGCTTTTTTGTTTTGCTTTCAAAAAGAAATTGTTCATATACAAGTAAAAAGATTTTTAAATTTAAACTCATATGGAATACCTGAACCACTTAGACATCTACAAACCCTGCTGAGATATTCAGGTCAAACTGGGGCATAACCTGCTGATTCACTTGAAAGGGAACACGACTCCTCATGGGTGATACACAAGGTGTGCTATTCCCAAGAGAATGCAAATTTACCAGCATTCACATTTTCAGGCCTAGGACACTAATTTTTTTATCTTACATCTCGGTTTATACTTCTATCTATTCGTTATACTCCTGCAGAAACAATTCGGTACCTTGACATTGTCATAGATTTTTCTAAATAAGTAGTATACAGTACAAAGTGTAGATAGTGAAACAAATAAGCACATATATACAGTCTTTGAAAGGCATTTTTGTGACCATTTTAGCAGTGTTTGTAGAAAACATTTAAGATAGATAGTCACATTCTGCTGACACCACTGTATTGCAAACTGTCAAGCCACATTTCTTATATTAAACTTGTACTGCATTGCATATTGTACAACAGAAGAGAAAACGATCATTCTTAAGGTGTGACACAATGAAAAAAAATATCACTAGACTGAGTAAGGTAACCAGCACAGGGCTTAATTTTCCTGAGGTTTGTAAGAATTTTTTAAACAAAAATCACAGTGACCAGGCTAAACTGCAAACATACTGTTAAGTTTTAAATATACAGTTTATACATAAGTTCTGTGCATTGTTGACTCAACTGTGTATGCTCACACTGATGTTTCCTTTAAATGACTCGCCACTGCATAATACTTGTATCTTTTCCGCCTGTGGAGATGAGATGGGTGTCTTCACAGAGAAAATCTACATTAGTTACGTGACTACTATGTCCACCGTACACATGGCTTGGAGCCTGGAAAACACCATATTTGTGAGAATATTAATGTAATAAAAACATATAGTTATAACATAACATTCATATGACAATGAAACCAAGGCATAACATCATTCTCTTGAAGTATTTTAATATTAAATTCAATTTAAAATTTAATTGTAGTCTCAATCAACCTAAAGTAAATTCCTTAGGCCTATACGTATTCACATGCTTCTTTTTTTGTTTTTTTTTTACATATGAAAACAACAGTTAATGCATTTGTGAAAGTCACAAGAGTAAATTTTTTTGAGATACCTTACCCTAAACTGTGAACATGGATATGAGAAGAGATGTACTTTGCCAAAATCATCCCCTGTCGATAGCAGTTTTCTCCCATGTGATCGACAGACAGCATTGATATCTGTTCCATCAGAACCTTCAGGCCATACACCTGGAACACAGAGAGACTAATTAAAGGGTTTTATAATGGAAAAAAAAAAGGGACACCTTAAGATTTGTTAGAATATTAATAAAAGATTAGTTGTTTTAAAAAAGGAAAAAGAAAAAACTATTAAAATAACTGTAGCTGAATCCATATGCATACTTCAGTACCAGCGAAAGACCTGACTGTAATAGGAAATCAAGCACACAGATACTTTATTTCCTCTTTTTACTCAGAAGAAAAAAAAAAATCTGCTGAATTACCATCGTGTGTCTAAGCCTAAGAGATTTTCATATGGTTACGTAGAAAAATAACAATTACTGGTTTTGTTCCCTTTCTGCTTATGTATGAGCTAACACACTTTCTTTGTACTACTGTAGGCTAAAAAACTACCTGTGTATGATTCAGCATACTTTCTTCATATTACTAAATTCTAAAACCTATGAAACAGAAAATTATATAGTTTAAAATGTTACTTAGTAGTTAATAGATCCCTCAAAAAGAAATTGAAGCTACTGTAAGTTTTAAAAATGCTTGTTTTACTGTACGTAACTCTCCTTCCTCAGGTACTCTAATCCTTGCTGTTCTTGCACAAAGTGTTGTTCTAAAATTAAACTGTAGGCTCATCAATGCAAGGACCAAATCTATGCATCACAGCTTTAAAGCCTCTGAATACACACCTCTAATAAATTGTAATTGTAGCAAAACCCAACCTGTAATGGATTTTTTTTGTTTGTTTGTATGCAGTACTGTGGGGGGCTTTTTATGATTTTCGTAACTCAGATTTTATCTAATCCCTACTCCACACAAATGATACCTAACTTTCAGAGACCACTGACAATCAGTTATACTGTGTGTTCTGCCGTTATGATTTGGCAAAAAGACAGGCTTGTCTTGGTGTTATGATTCTCAATGACTGTCCCTATATCACACATCTTCTGCAGTGTCCCTCTGAAGTCCTACCACGTGAGTGCGTGCTCTTCCTCTGTTGTTATTACAGGTCAGGATGAGACAGTTGCTACTCCCCCTTCTTGCCCTCCCTTTCTCCTGGAAGGATGCCTATGCCTGTCGGCAGGGCAGGCACACTCCAGCTTCCCTTCTTTGGGCTGGTGGTAACACCAAAATGGGCATCTGCAGTGCATGGAAGCAGCTAGCCTTCAATCTGCCTGTAAGTCTTCCCAAATATAATTTTTGTATCATTGCACAGCAATTCAAAAGCATTAAGAGGATGTGATTCCACACCTTTATAAGGAATTACAAATTGTTGTAAATAAAATGAAACACCAAATGCTGATTTGTGGTCTGCCCCAATTCTCATGGCATGTGTGGGAACACCTCTTTGCTAGGTCAGGGACAGTAAAAAGAGACTTCATAAAAAGGAAGGTGCAAAGAAGAAACACAGTAATTGCTGTTAGTGGAATTAAGAATGTGTGGAATGAAGAGACACAAAAGATCTGTTTTAGGTAACTGACAAAAAGGAGGCTGTATGAACAGTCTCCTAAAGAGGTCACTATGACAAGCTGGAGATAACCCCTAATGGAAATGGTATAAGAAACAAGTTTTCCATTTTGAAACAGGGGAAGGATCATATCAGGGTTTTTCTTTGAGACTCAGTTTCTCTGAGTATGGAAACCGAATACCCTTTGCTGAAAAATTAGTCCCATTTTTTAACCCATCCTCTGCAGGCATGGAACAAGACCATTTAGTTTCTCTCAAGTGAAGATTGATGCCCCGCATTTTTCTCCTTCCCTTCTCTGAAATTTATTCATTAAAACTCTTCTCGCAGAACAATAATTAGATGGGTAATTATTCTTGCTAGTCAGCACATTATCTGTTAGTCCAACGTGCAAAAACCAGAAGCAGCTATTCCAGCTGTGACTGAAGCAGAAACTGATAAATGCACAATTACTTCACATTTTGCATGGTGTCCTTTTCATTATACTCCCACTAATGCATCTGCCTTTCCCACAACAGCATGATGCTGTTGACTCACATTCAGCTTGTATACAAGAGTAATCTGATCTTTCTGTGCAGATCTGCTCTCGGGCCTGCTCTCCTCCATTCTGTACTTGTAAAATTGGGTTCCGCTGTTCAAGTGTGTAAACTCCTATTTGTCAATATCAAATTGCCTCCTTTTTTCATATCATTCCTGTTTCTCAAGACAACTTGCTAATGCTACAGCTTCATGCCACCTACAAATTATACATGGTGTTTTATCATCCATGCTATTAATATATATATTCAAACAAACATAATGGTCAGTGTACAGTCTTCTAGTCAGTTTTCAACCTAATTACTCTGAGCTCTGCTTTGTTGGCAATGTTGTCAGGATTTGCACAGCATTGTAGATTTCTTCTGTTCCTGTCCTTCACCTCAAATACTGATTTTTCCAAAACTGGGCATGTGGTACGAACGGTGCCTTGGTTGCATATCCAGCAGCACATGGCTCTTGCAAAAGCATACAGATCAGTAAGTGTTTTAAATTCTTTAGTCCTCCACATTTACATGTGTTTGTATCACTAAAATACTCTCCCTTGAACGCACTTTTTTACATGCAGTTGATTTTCAGTGAATCATCTCTAAACATTTCCAGGCTGACGAATTCGTTCCCATGCTTGAAGACAGGTGTTCAACAGATCAATGTTCATTTTCCTCCCTGCATTGCTTATGTTGATCTGCAAGTGCTATGCACACTATTTGTGATTTTTATGTGGTCCTACTAGAGTGAGAAAATATCCTTAGCTTCAGTCAGCCAGGAGCTACTGAAAAATCAATATACTAGAAGCATCATGTCCTTGATGATGTGATTGCTTCCTCTATGTCCAGTGAGGAAATCCTGGTAAGCATTTGAAGACTGTTCATACTGGCTGCTGTGAGGCCCCAAAGTACAGAATAGTAGAGTGACTTCACACACTACCAGACTGGTTTCCAATTTATAATTTATGAGCTTCTTCAATTTATTATTCCAGCCACTAACTTTGCACTTTATCTTCTCCATATGGGCTCTGGAGGTAAATATATGATGCCACAGATACTGCATTCATTCTTCTCCGTTTTTCCAGTACTTTGTCTGTTCTCTGTGAGGTGCCGAAAATAAGTACTAATGGTCTTGAGATTATGCTAATCAGTTGTTTTTACAGATGCAAGGTTCATCACACTCAGATACTTTGAAAATATCTGACTTCTAACTACTTTCCAATCTAGTCCTTTTTCTACTGAAAGCAGAAGTCTTACCCTTTCATTACTGGCACTCACTGGGCTAGCCATCAGATTGTACTAAGTCTTCTAAAAAAGAAGTGTTGGGTTTTTTAACGCTTCAGCCTTAGCATTGTCATCCCTCCTTTCCACATAGCAGACTGATATTGTCAATGGTCCTTCTGTTATTTTGTACTTCTCACAAGTTTGCATTTATATTTAGGCTTTGTTTATGTGTCTCCTTGGTCCTCTAACAGCTTCTACTTCCTGCATTCCTCTTCCTTGTAGGAGAGGTCAACAACAGTTTAACCAAATTCGTGTCTTGCTGTCACTCCTATCTTTCCTCTGGGCTGGCAGAGTTTGTGCACTTCATACTAAGGAAATACCACGTCACCTTTTCTCTAACTTCAGATCTTTCCTAAGAGGGCGTTGGATTTTTGCAGTGTGTCTCCCTGAAGTCCATTATTTTAATTTTGTTGCTCTTTTTCCTTCCTACACTAAGGATCATACCTTCCTAATTCCACAGTCATTCTCAGCCCTCTCAGGTGTGGCACTCCTCTGCTATGACTCTCTATGCACCAAAAGCAGCCTTATATTCTAATAGCACTATATTTTGCATGAATCAAATTATAAAGTAAGGAACACTCAAAGTATTTTGCATTTCAGAATATCTGAAACTGTGATGCTAAATGCAAAGACGTTGTACCTCTGCAACTGTGTGTCAGGTATACTCAAACCCCAGGAATATCTTAGTAGTTCTGTAAGGGACTTCATCCCTCACATAGGAAACGCATTATGTCAACATGTAGCTAGTCTTCTAGGACTTCCTCCTTTTACTAAGTCTGCATGTTGTAGTGATACCCAAGCACTGCTTGTCAGTTAAATTATACAAAATTTGCATATGTCTTCCCAGCATATTGCTACTGCCATCCCATCTTTAGGCTCCAAAAACATGTCCTTTCTAACTGCCTTCAAACACATCACTGCATCTATTCTACTTGAAACAGGTGAAAGTCTTCCTTGCCTACTGATTATACTAAACCAGACTCTTCTCGGAACTTGTACCATGGATTCCTATTTTATCTTGAGGACTCAAGAATTTAAAGCTTCTCATATGCACCTTTTGTAATGACGTCTAGATCTTCATGCATTGTGGAATGAGTACAAAGCTTCAGAGCACACTGGGGAAATTAGCTCCTTCAAAACTGGCAGAAGAGATGTCCCATAGAAACAAACCATCCCAATTTTGTTACATTTTTCTTATTTCTTGCATTCCTTCCAACTAATTTAATAGCTATATATTGTGCTAAAATACATTAGAAGTACTTAATGACACAGACTGTCACCCATTTTGTGCTTGCACAGTAACTAGTGCAAATGAAACTGGTTCTGGTAAGGGGATTTGGTCCAGTATCTGCCTAAATAAGCAGTAATTCCATAGAACTTGAATTATTATTACATTAAAAATGAAGAGAAGCAGCTCTAGTGTGACAGAAAGGGCAGTGTGTGATTTCTTCCTTGTCTCCCACTTCTGTTGTAATTTAATATTTATACTTGAAGCTAACAAGAATATTAAATCAGTCTTTCTGGATTGAAATAAGAGGACAGATTGTAATAAAAATGGCATAACAGAAGTTCTGTATTTTTCCCTGAAATATGAATAGTCATGTTTCATAAGAAAAAGTTGGCAATCCAAGTGTTTGTTAATAACAAGAATGGTAAGAGCTTGTAAGTGGAAAGATACTTACCAAAAACATGGAATCCTAAAGTACAGGTGTAAGTGGCCCATTCTATATCTCTAGTTGTTTCAACACTCACAACTTGTTTACAAGCAGAGGGGATCCCTACAAAGGACAAAAAAACCCAAACACGATAACACTTTAAATTCTCAAATTGTATAGATTTTTCATTGCACCAGATGAATTAAAACATATGGTCTATCTTGGCAGTTAGATGATTTCATTTAAATTTTAAATCTGTATTAGACTGCCTGAACTTTGCACAAAAGGATTAAATATAATTCTTACTCACAGTATAAGATTTCATAATCTCCTGAATTAGACACAAGATATTGTGAATTAACAGACCAATCCAGATGAGTAATGAAGCTGGAATGACCCTACAAAGAGAAGAATATTGTATTAACTGCACTAACAGTATATCTCAATGTGACTATTAACACAGTGCTACAAAACGTACTTAAATTGTTAACAATGAACCAGGAGAAAAAACAGTTACTTACTGAACATTTGCCAATTCTAGTGTACTTTCTTCCATTTTCACTTACACCATATATATAAATACAGTTGTCATGGGAACCTATTGCCAAGAAGTTTCCATCTATAAACACAGAAGTGAACTACGATTATTCCTGTACAAATGAACTTAAGCTAATTTTGAAATGTTAGTGTGTCACAGACAAGAGGAAATGTTCTTAAATGCCTTGATCCCAAAAAAATTTCAGTTGCATATTGATTCATGTTTCAAGATTACAAACCAGAAACTTTATACAGCAAATATTGCTGCTAGAAACAGAACAATTCTGGAAGCAGCTACACTCCATTTAGGGCTAACTTGATTGCAACAGCCCATGCAGTTAAGTCATATTTGGGTTTTTTTTTTCTTCCCAGTGAAACCACACTCAGCATGTGGGGGAAGGAGGGAAAATGAAGCCAGAGCTTAAGACACCACCCATTCTGTGTTGCTGATGTTTCATAGCATATTTATTTTCAACTTCAGTAAGGTAAGGGGGGGAATTATTTTAAAACAAACCAATCCCAAATTTAATTAAAAAAAAAAAGCTTTTTGGTAACTAGTAAATAAATGTTCTCAAACCTGGTGAGTAACGCATTACAGACAGCTGTTCGTTTCCATCTGTGTGTACAGTGACCAAGTCTTTTGTTTCTGTGTCAAACACAAACCACCTGTTGTAAATACAGAAAGAGGCCAATAAATCATTCCATAAGGAATTTAAATCTACTGTAATCTTGACCAACTTTTCTTCTGTCAAAATAGCATAAGTTTTACACCATGAAAAGAAAAACAGCAACTGCTACTCGGTTTGGTTTATTTTCACTTTAGCAGAAGAAGAGTTTCTTTCCCATGTTTTTTAACCAGAAAAATGATGAGACGTTGACCCTGATATCAATCTTCAGATTTTAGTCCATTTTACTACATGCCATGCATTAGAATAAAGTAAGCATTACATATAATGACCCTTCTGCTTTAATAACCATCCTCTATGCTATGTTAATGTTTAAACAGATGCCTACATTAAATCCTAGAGCAAAGTAGAACACAGTAAAAATGTAACAATGAGGACTATTCCATTTTGGTAGAAAGATTAGCTTTATTTATTACTCCTTAGTTAATTATTATTTTAAATTTAATTTATTTCAATTAATTTTAATGAAACAAAATTTCACTTGTGGAAATGTGTAGAAAGGACAAAGATAAAATTTGCATTTCAATACTTGCATCAAATGATTGAAGACAAAGTAAAGATTTTTCTCAAAGCTTCTCCTTTTTGTTTATTTAGTAAATACAGTAAATTTAGCAATGAAGTAAACCCTTTATTTAGGATTGATATACAATCCAAAATAATCTTGGCTCATAACCTGTAAGCATCCTATATATTCTCAGTTAAGTGGAACTGTTTTCAGTACTAACGGCAAAGTCTGCCCTCAAGTGACATTAGAGGAGAGGCTGAAGTTATGGCAAAGGCACTCCTTTCTACTATGACAGACAACCAGGGTTAAACCTAGGGTCTGCCATGGACCCACTATGTGACCAGGGGCTCAATCTGCCCTGTAAAATGGAGAGTCTGTCTTTCACCTCTGTTTCGTCTGTCTTGTTTATGCCTTGCACTCTTCAGGCAGAACAAGTGTTCTAATATGCATTTTTACACTATGTCTAGCACAGTAGAACATTTTCCAAATATTTGTTAAAGCCTCTGGTTGTCACTGCATTAGAGACAATGAACCACTTGCTGAATTTTCCCATGAGCAATCTTTTTCTCTGTGATTTCCTCCACACTGTCCTACAGGCCTTAGGGAAGATCTCTGCAGGCATCTGCAAAGTGAAGTCATTATTTCAAACTCCTTCTTGGGCCTGTCTTTTGCTGCGATGGACACAAAGGTTTAATGTTTAAGTCACTAGTATGGTGACTTCACCTCCCACGCATGGTCTCATTATTAACTTAAGACTTCCTGCCCTGTCCAAATCCATCTCCTCCCACTGATCTTAGACTAGAGCTTCTAGGCACTAAGGCCCTACAAATAAATTTCACTCTGAAATTCAACAGAAATCACAAGAGGATGAATATACACCATGCATACATCTGCAAAACAAGAAAATGAACTTCTGGAAAAAAAATCATGTAGTGTTTGTTGGTGCCCAAGGTGTAGCTCTGCACATCTTACCTGCCTGTCAGTGTGCCTACTGCAACAACAGATGCTGAAGGATGAAAACCTGAAGACTGTGCTGGATCCTAAAATGTTTCAGAAGGAAGCACATTTTTACCAGTGCAAGTTATAGCAAAAACACAGTTTTGGTTGGTTGGTTGTTTTTTTAAATAGAAACTTGAGAGGAAAAAAACCCAAACATTTGAAACATTGAAACAGATTTTTTTTTTTCCCCTCTATACATGGCCACCGTTTTCATTTCTTCACTATCTAAAAATAACTTGGCAAGTGATTTCATAACAATAACATTGGCAAAGGCAGCTTCTCAACAAATCACAAACAAGTAAGAGACAAAAATAACTTATTGAATTAGAGCTGACCTAAGAACGAAGTATCAGAGCTGCAGTTTACCTACTGGCTAAAGAGCAAGCAAGTACCTTCTTCAACAGAGGTATGTATCCCTGTGCATGGAGCGGTAACACCTAACTTCTGTGCTCACCAACACCTTTTTTGGTACCTGCCAGTTACAGCTTAGCAGGAGATTATGGACATAAACTGGGTTTCTTATTTTGGTATGCAATTTTAAAACATTTTTCTTTGTGCAGTGTATTATTATGGAGACAGCTAGAATTGCAGTGTTTTTCTTGCAGTTTAAACACATGCCTAAAAACATGCTCAGATTTTAAAAAATATGTTTTATTGGAGAAGTTTGTAGGCTAAATGTGCTGGTATTTATTTGATATTGCATTTGGCATCTTGGTAGCAGTTCAAGGTGATTTGCAAGCAGATTAAGATTTTGATATGTTTCAAGGTTTGACCATTCCCCTGAGGCCAAACTCCAGTATCCCTGAAGACTGAAGGGGAGATAGCTTACTTTCAAATCCAAATCGTATTAATGTATCTTAAATCCTAAAATGATTAGGAGGTTGAAAAATGCAATTATCTGCCTGCTTCTCAGGCCAAATCCTTAGTATTATTGATTTCCCTTTTTTTTTTTTATTAAAAGATCCACTTTTATTTTCCTTTCTTTCAATTCCTTATATTACAGACCAATCTGTCTTTATAACCTAGGCATTGAACTGTGAAAATAGGGCTCCATCTCTAGGGCAGTGGAATTGTTGATTTTTTGTCTCCAGTTAATTTAGAAGTCAACAAAAATATGGATCTTAGAACATATAACCTTGGTTAGATCAAATGAATGCCAATTTCCACATTTACCAAGTACAGGATTCAACAAGTGCATACAACTGGAGTGCAATACTATGAGAGGCAGTTCAGCAAATGCTGTTCTGTTAAGACTCCTTGAACCTGACGGAACAGCAGACACTTATTACGGATGTGTAGTATTCAAGAAGTTTTAGCAATAATAACTTTAAGTGTTACGTAGGCCTGAAAATGAACAATCTTTTTTATGAAAAAGGTTACATAATTAAGATTTTCAAAACTTCACGGAAACAATAAAGGATTGTTTACTATATTACACAGAAACACTTTTAGTCAACAACATGAGGATCATCTATAACTTACTGGCCACAATTTGATATGCAAACCTGGGTATTAGATACATATCAATATCTAGATATCTTTTTCCAGAAATAATTTTTGAACTTTTCCACTGTACAGAGGACAGATAAAAAGACTGAGAAATAACTTTATTATGATAATCAGTACATACAAAGCATACTTTCACACCTATTAAAACAATGTCAAGAGAAGATTGTTTGAAAAAAAAAAGTGATAGTGGTATTTCAAAATAGAGAGATAAAAGCCTCACCACTGTCTCCAGAAGATAAGCCAATGTCTTCTTATGGATAAACAATTAGAAGAATGATCAGGTGTCCAAAAAACGTACTTTGAAAATCAGTTCCTAATGATACATGTAGTAATCAAGATCACATTACCACAAAGCCATTAGGAATCTGCAGAGGCACAACTGAGTGCCTAAGTACAGTTAAAAACTGAGCCTCTGCTCTGTATTCCTTTAGTACCTAAATGGCAAGTTTCATACCAGAGGTAGGAAGTTAAATTCTAAAAACCACATTTGTTTATTTGTGAACAGGATATATAAAGATACTGATAGATTATAGAAAATAAATTAAGAAAGCCAAAAAACGTCACCAAAAAAAAAGATCTTTTCGGCCTGAATTCTGACTATCATACTCAGGATAGTGGTAGTAGCAGTAATCATGATCAAAACTACTTCTAAATAATAAAAATTTCCTAGCTTTGTATTTGTAGTCCTCTTCCTAGTAAAAAGATATAAATGTCAACAGCACTGTACACTTCTATACAATACAGCATATAGATCCATATAACCTAGGGTTTAAAATTAGTTTTAAGAGTTTTAGTTCCATTTTCAGAAAAGTCAGATTTTATGACTCTCTCAGTTTTTTTCCTCAGCTTAATACTTTTAAGATATTTTAAATCAATAATCTTATGAAAAACCTGAATTACTTGAGAAGTTCTGTACGAGGAGTAGAGTTGTGTTCAATAAATTAATACCTCTATAATCTTGTTCCAGATAGGATGATGAGTGGTAGCATCCCAGAGGGTAATGTGTTTGTCATGTCCACAAGTGAAGAACTGAGGTTTAGAGGAATGGACTGCAAGTCCCCAAAGCTCATCAGTGTGACCCTGCACAAGCAGAAATGTTTCTTGACAAGAGGGAAAGTACCATCAAAAATAAACATTTTAAAACAGGATTAAAATTAACAAACTGTATATTAAAGCATTACAAAAATACGTTGGCTTAGATAGATGCATATATATTATGGTATTTTGTTGCCAAAAGTATTGTAATAATAAACCAAACTGATGCATATTCATGAAACTTAACTTCAAGCAATACCTTTACTGCTATTCCACACTTAGAAATATTCCTGAAAGGCAACAGCTTACCTGGGTAATTGGGAAAAAATCTCCTGATAGCGTGCCCTGTAGGACGAAGTTTCTAGTTGTTCCTATTAATACAACATCCCCTTTTCCCTCTGCTACTGTTCTTATTGGACCAAACTGCTCTGGAATCTGTGGTCATAACAAACAAACAGATAGATAAGTCAGACAATTTGTCAAGCGTTGCTATTTTTAGAGACATGTGGCCTAGCAAATGCATTTTAATAAATGTTGCACAGAGAAGAAATGTTTGAATATATATGCCTGACTTTCCGAAGTTTGTAACAACTTAGATCAGCTCAGTAACTGCCTTTATAACATTACAGCAGAAAACATCCTTATCTACAGAACACTCCATTTGTACAGATAAACCAAAAATTTCAACAAACAGGAAAAGTTCCTTCATGCTGTGCTAACTTGATCATATTTTAATTGCGGCTGTTATATCAGACTAAACATTTCTACTCAGAGCTAGCGTCAAGCTTTGTATCACAAAGAGTATCACAACTACTTTCTTTCAAGGAATGTTCTTTTAATTGCAGCCTATTCTCTGAAAGAGTCATTGCAAATCTCCAATGGAAAGTTCAAGGGAAGATATAAAATTTAAATACCACTGGATGAACAAACAAGAGAAAAGGAAAGATGCCACAGTTAGAAACAGCACAACAAGCATGTACCCTGTGCTGTCTTAAAAACTAAATTATCAAAACTGATATGCCGTTCCAGCTGCATAGATATTTGCAACATTTAATAATACATAATAGAGTTGAAACCCTTCCTCAGAGTTTTATGTTGATTGTTCTCTTAATTCAGTATGTAAACAGTCATGTAGTTCAGTCAGAAAAGTTCTGCTTTAATCTTTTAAGCTCCCACATAGCAACTGAATTCATTTTTGGAATTTCTTTCTAAATAAAAAACAACACTTCCCAAGAAATTAATGAAACAAAGTAAGTACTAAAACTCTAAAAAAATCCTCACATCACCTTGAAAAAAGAGGAAAGTACAAAAACATTTTAAATATTTTTACATTAAAATGAAGTTAAGTGAAAAATGACCTCACACTATTTACTGCAAAGAAAGGAAGAAATAATATGAAAGAAGTATAAATATAAGATTTGTTTTCCAGTTACCACAGATTCAAAAAGGAAATATTATGTTAATTAATGGGCTATCGCTGGAATGATCTGTTGACTCAAATGATAGTGCAGTTTACCATTGATTTGCTTTCCCACAGAATATATATCCATAAGATAAATATTGATTTTAAAAGCTCTGTTCAGAAGACACCTAAAATTTCATTTTGAGCAGCAGAGTAATTTCATGATAGGTGATACCACCTCAGTCTTGTGAAGTTTTTGGTAATTTCCATTCCAAGATATCAGCTTTCGGTCTTTTCCACCTCCTGATACTAATGTGCCATCTCGCAGCATACACAGCGCAAATATTCCACCCTCATGTGCCCCTTGAACTGCGTGGCTTATTCTGTTGGTACCTAGATAGAAGGAGAAAAGATATTACTACTGTAATACTCAGCTTAATTGCTTCGTTTTCCTTTTTTTTTTTTTCTCTAAACAATGATAATGGCAGGCATGTAGTGTTGCACCAAAATACTCAGACCCACAGGGGAGACTGAATTAATGCATCTTGAGAACATATTCCTCCTGTCTCAAAAATGAAAAGTATACATAGTCACTTACTCTAGTTCAAACAAAGTAAAATAGATTCATTTAAACCTTTCTGGGGCTATAAGCTAAACTGACATCACATTTGACCTGCAGTAGCACTACGCACCTTATCAACAAAGAAACCACAACTCGGTCACTTGTTATCCTCCAAGGATATTTCACAGACTCCAGACACTGAACTTGCACCAAAACCAGACTAAGCTAGCAGTCTTTGTACACCTGGCAGAAGGTGCTGAAACAAATTCTGTACTTCTTTATTAATGAGCTTGACTTCTTCAAGTACCTTCTTAGACTCAAAACATCGTTAAAACCAATTACATTAGATTAAATATCTCTAATTTGATGAACCATTACTATTACGAAGTAGAAAGAAATTATTACCAGTGATTCTATTACTGAAATGTTCACCTTGCATCACAGCTTGGCTAACTTTATGTTTAGCACAAGTTCAGGGCTGATGCAAGTTAGGAAGAAACAACCATTTTCTCTTTTATAAGTCCCATTTGCCTCTGTCCACATCTAGGGATATAATGTGTCAGTTACAAGTGATTTCTATTAAGAGAAGTTTTTTCTAAGGGTACTCTGACCTGGTTGAAGCAGCCCTCACTTGAACACAGAGCTCTGAATGAAAAGTAATGAAGGCATAGAAAGTATGCTATTAAGATATAAAAATAAGAACATTTTTGTCCAACCCAGAAGAACCAGCACAGATGAGGAGATCTTGCAGCATAATAAGAATTCCCTTTAATTTGTAGGAGAAAGGGCAGAAGAGGCTTCTTGCAATCAAGGCAGAAATTAGTCTCCTGGCATGAAGGCAAACCAGCGCCTGAGCAGTGCACTGACCCTGCCGTGCCAGCAGCTGCCACTGTCTCCCTCATCTGTTGGCAATCCAAAATAACAACAAGAACAGGGAAGAGATGGGACCATGCAACTTTTAAACTCTGCTTGAAAGGAAAAGTGTTGAAGTGTCTTGCTTTAAACTATCACAGTAAAAGGGAAGTAAAAGAGGAGCTGAGTTGCAAAGACCATATCCAGCCCTTTATTCAACAGTAGTGTATTGGTCAAAAGCACAAGGAAATATTGGCTGATAGTCCTTGGATGTAAAAAATTCTACAAAAAAGCTCAGCAAGGCTCAACTGTGTAACTGATTCGCCATGCTGCTTCCTGCACCTTAGAGCCTTCAAGTGTCTTGGGAGAAGACACTGAATAAATAAGGAGCAGCTGTCATCCAAACCCCTTCTTCCTTTACTAATAAGGCCTCCTTTAGGGGATTCTCCTTATTCCTATGCATAGTATCTCACACACTAAGTAAACGTTTAGGATGTTGCTGCTGTTTGCCTTCTGGCAGGCATTAACTTCTGCTTCCTAAAAATAACAACAACAACAACACAACCCAAAAAAACCCACGACCAAGATGGCTTTTCTTACTAGAAAATGCTTTTAAAGAAGTTTGTCCTATCCATCTGTTCTTTTGAAATAAAGCTGAGGAATTCAAATAGATCTGCATATATTTTAGCTTGACTTCCTAGGAAAACAAATAAAGCTATTTGTTGTGTTTTAAAAGGTGTATGTCAACACGCGTAATTTTTGCAAACACTACAGAATGACAGTATAGGGGACTGGTGATCATCAGTTATGTTATCAGTGTTTCTTACTATCACACTAATTAAGGACGAGAACTTTTCCTGGTTAGTAAAAGCCATACACGCTGGCATAGCACCAACATTTGACCACAGGGAACACATTCTGTAAGATTTTGTGCTCTAGCAGCCAGGGATATATGTTCTTTAGGTGCTCAAGGAGGAGAAGCCAGACATAATCCGCTGGATTGGTTTTAGGAAAGAACTCAAGATAAAGGAAATTTATTCTTCTTAAAATGAGGCTACGCTCATGTAAAACTTCTGTCTTTTATATTAAAATTTCACAATTAATTTAAATCTTGTCTTACCTTTCCCCCAAACCAAAATGTTTCCACTTGAGTCTCCTGTAATAGTATCACCATTTTCAGAAAAGGTCACACACAGGACAAACTTTGGCTTCTCTTGTTTCTGTGTGGTTATGAAAAACATACACTCACAGCAACACACAACCCATTCATTTTAACTCTATGCATATGAGTAATTTAGTTTAGTCCTATACAGCTCTATTATTACTTAAATATCTACATGGGAGCTAAAAACATTCTTATAGTCTAAACAGTTAATCTGTGCAAGGGCAAAAGATGCATCAGCTGAGGTTGGTGGCTGAATCCTGCACCCTTTAATTCCAAGTTGTTGATAGAGTGAGTGAGAAGGCCTGCCAACTTTTAATACAAGACCAGGAATGTCCTGAGGTAAACCAAATCCCCAAACTCCTGCATAATCCCAAAGGCTTTCTAAGTATTTAGAAACGCCTGAAGATGCAAACAAGCTTTTATTACTATGATCTTTATCTCCAAAGTTTCTTAGAGAAAAATATTACTAGAGGGATTGGCTGTAGTGTAAGAATTAAGAAATCATCTCTTGAAAGGATCCTAAGGTTTGGTCATGGAAATGTTGCTTTGAGACCCTGCATTTAAAAAATTCACTAGCTAGTAGCTTCTAAGGACATTATTTACAATGAATGTTGACTACCATTGTGTATGGCCTCTTTCCCCCTCAGAGTAAGGACTGTTCTCAACTAAGGCCACCACACTCTTCCATCTGCAATAATCATGGAGAATAACAGAGCTGTAACAGAGGCAGAAATCTGCCCAAGTAGCTTTGGAGTTAATAATAAATGAAAAATAAAATACAACAAAATTTAAATGCATTATCTCAGCATCTCCTCCTGATTTCACATGAAGTATGTTAAATGAGACATTGCAAAATAGTTTTGACTACACTTGTAAGTCACAACTCCACAAGCAGTTAACTACGCCCTATTGGAGTTATCTGCAGCCACAGCAAACATCTTGCCTTTGTGCATGTAACTGCTGTAGAACTTAGTCTATATATAAGAACAAAACCAAATCAAGACCTTGAAACAAAAATTGTATTTACCAAATAGTGGCCAGCTCAGTCTGTATATGAATTACAATGTGTACGTATCTGAGCAGAACTGAGGAAAAGGGAAGACTATTCATATTCATATTCAAATTCAAAATCATATTCATGTCATTTATGGGGTTTTCCAAGTCTCTTTTCTGACAAAACAAAAAAAGCCTCCATAGATATCACTCTATGTGTATGCAGAGAAACTTTTAAAGTAACTTTACTTTGCAGGTGGGGATGACATAGCATAAAGGACAAAGGAAAAAGAATGCAAGGTACAAAATGTCAATTGCATTTCAAAACATCATTGTGGAAGTTTTACCCACAGAGAAGTTCTCTGTGCCATACCATGAATACCACCTGAGTTTCTGCAAAATTTCAGGTTTAATAATAACCAGTTGTTTTGATTTACTCAAATGTTATTAACCCTTACTTCTGTATGACTGTATCATTACTATAGACATACAATCAAGGAAATATTTTATTTTACCTCAAATAGTCCTTGCTTTTTAATAAGGGAACTCCCTTCTAGCGTCCAAAAATAAAGGTGTGACTTTCCACAAGTAACTATTATATTTGTATCAGTAGGGTGAAAATCTGCAGCAAATACAGCCTCATTAGAGCACTTGGAAGAAAAAAGAAAAACATGGTATGAAAATTTAAAATTCAAAGAAAACAAAACAGTATTAAATAGTTCTCTAGTTAGATAAACTGATACTTCTGATATAAGAAAAAATCTGAGCTATTCATCTATTAACATGGACTGGAATACTTTGGTAGAATACTTTGAAGTCAAAAGATTTTATATTTTTATAAGTTAGTATCAAAAGTTATCCTTCAAAACTATGTCAGATAATGACAAGTTCTACAAAAAAGATTAGCTTAAGACATTTAATTTCTGCAAGTTCCTATCATTGTTGCCTAGACTTTTCTAATCAATTCTAGAATGACAACAATAGCAAAATTTTATAAAACCCAGACTACAGGGATAATAGAGATAAAATATCCCCTTTCTTCATGTTCTTTGCCTTTTATAAAGTGGCAAAGTGTAAAAAAGGCCCAAGAAGTTAAATACAGAAGGGCATTTTATGACAAGAAACCCAGATCTACATGCAAGCAAGGAGTACAAAATATCTTATTGCAACACCTTGACATCTGCCAGCTTTTCTTCTTTCTGCCAGTCCCACACAGAAAGCACGTGATCGTTTGAGTCATCCACGGAGCACAAGCTACTTCCTCCATTCTGAGGCAAAACATTGAAAATATTAATGCAAAGCCCAAACAACATGAGCAACATATAGAAACAAATTCAAAATAATTAAGTAGTTCTGTGTAGGTGAAAATATTTATACATATTTACATTTCAACTGTTATACTTTTAGTTTTCCCATAGATCTCCATGAAATGTAGTAATCTATAGGGTCATGCAAAAATAGGGCAAAAAGGGATCTGGAAGAGGAACTCTTGCAAACTGTAGACAAACAGACTTTGTCAGGAATGAGGCAGGTATCTCTTTTCAAACATTCAGAGATGGAAATTCCAAAGGCAAAGTACACATCATTATCTATTTCATTTAGAAAGCTTTTCATGATACCGAGTTTCCTCCTTTGCACTTTAAACAAGTTCTTCTCAGATCTGCTATGGACACGGGGAACAATTTCACTCTTCATATAGCCATAATAGATCAAAAGGGAACACAGTAAGAAATTAGAAAATAATTCATTCCTGACAGGTGTCTTTTTTAAAGTTATGTCTTCTATCAGTCTTTCTAATCTTAATGACCCTTATTTCTTTAGTCTTTCTTCATGCATCCTGGACCTTCTCCAGTTGGTAGCCATTTTTCTGATGTGTGAATCCAAGACTGGATGAGGAATTCTAACAGAGACTCTACCTGAACTGAGGGGAGCTGACTGACATTGGTCACACTAGTGATAGAAACTGCTGTACAATTGTCAGATCTTTTTCCAAACAGTATCTATCTGGAAGGTGTATTTTGCATCATTTATCTTAATTTCTTCAGTGTTCACTCCTAGCTGTGTGTCTACGCGATTTTTGTATCCTGTTGCTCCTGACATCAGCTACGTTAGCTTTGACTGCAGATGAGCTTGCTGAAACAGATCAAGCCTGTGGTTACACAAGCACTCCTTTGGCAGCAATGCTGGCACAAACAGTCCTTCCTCCAGCACCCAGAGCACAACCGCTTGTTGCTGCCACTTGAGCTGAGCCACCACAAAAGTTTGTGCTACTGCAGAGTGAGCCTGTTTGCAGAACAGATCAATTTGAGGAGGGCGGGGAACAAGACCCAAGCAAACTCTGCTTCATTTTGTTTATATCTATTAGGTTGCTTGGTTGTTTCCCTGATGAATCAGTTCCCTGAGACACATCTCAAACACAACTACAAAAATAATTGTGCTAAGGCTACTCAAGAGGTGGGACAGAGACAGGATGGAGTATCCTGAAGAGAGGGCTGTCTAAAATAAGATAAGCAGTACTGCTGCGGGATGGGAAGTGATGCTTAAAACAGGCCAAGATTTGACTGTGAAATCACAGCACAGAGCAAACATCAAACACTTGCTTTTTCCTGGCATCTGCCAATAGCGATCCTCTCTGTTATCAAGTACCTATTTCTTCCTCCAGGGAGATATTTACAGCATATTTGCTTGCTATTCCTTTTTATTTATCCTTCAAACCTCATCTTCAACTGCATTGACTTCCTGCTTTGTATTCTTAACCAGCTCTCCCTAGTCACTCCTCTCTTTTCTACTTCCTTAAAATAGTGTCATCAATAGGTTTCAAATATTTGTTGAAACTTTCACTGAAGTGCATTTTGCCTAGGGAATACACCATTTAGTCCTCTCCTTTTTAAAAATGCTGTCAGAGAACCAAACACTGAGACATACACTGCTCATGGATTCTGTTCCACACAGAGCATTTCTAGACTGGCCTGTGTCAGGTCACAGGCTCATGATTTCATATGGGACTTGAATGTTGTCTATGTCACCTTTTTTTACCTCCTTCATACCTGGTTCCTAGGATGGTGCCAAGAGACTAACAACAGGATTCTAATTCTTTATAATCCTCTATCCTTATGCCTTTGCTGCTTTCAAGCAAAATATTTTGCTTCTCCTATGGGAGCTCCCATTTTAAAAATCCAAAATCAGTGGTACAGGCCACTGAACACGGCTTTCATCAGTCATTCTTAGGAACAGTGAGGGGGTTAAAAGATGCAGAGACAGTAACTTTCTTACATAGGGAGAAACACAATGGGATGATGAAAGAGAAGAAGTAAGGAAATTGAAATTTCAAGAACACAAGTACTTTTGCAACTGCTTGTCCTGGAAGAAATTAATTGCATGTTATGGTAAGCATAAGGTAGATCTCTGAGGTTGCTGAGATGTTGTTTTAATAGCAACATAAACTGTTAGGAAACCGCTGGGTTTCAAGCTTTCCTCCTCTAAAGGTGAGAAAAGGGCAGCTTGGAAGTTTGTTTTGGTCAGGGAACCTAAATCTGAAAGACTTTACAGACCTATTCAGCAACCATTCTTAATATGACCATTTATTTTACTTACAGATTTAGAAAAAGCAATGCAAGTGACAGCTCGGTCAAAAAACCCCATTCCAATGACATGCAGTGTATTCAGAGTTACGGAATCCCAGACGCGCACGTGTGGTGGCAATTGCTATAAAACAGACACAGAAATAATAGCTGAGTAAACATGGCAAGTGTGGGAAATAAATAACAATCAGGATTTGAAAAATAAGTGCATCCAAAAGCCTCTTTAATACAATTTAATGAATGAACATTATCAGAACGTCTCTAGAGCTGCCCACGTAAACACAGAGATGCTAGAAATGCTTTGGTGATTACTGCGCCGAGGACTGGTATCTGGGATGGACTACCCAACGCGTATAGCGCGTCAGGTCCTGCTCACTGAAGTTCACGGGCACCGAGACATCCCTCAGTGAGTGAGAACTGGTGATGACCTTGCGACACAAGACCTACTCGTAGGTCCAAGATCATCAGTTTAAACCATAGCGACTGGCCTGGCCAATATCAACCAGCAAGTGCAAATAAGATCAGGAATGTCGAAAATGTAATTAACGTATGTCATTAACTTCAGCCTCATAAAAAGGGCCGTGGAAAAGAATCGGACAAGGGGGTACCTCGTGGCCTGAGGTGAAGTCTGGGGGAAAGGAGAAGGTGGGGGCGGGGGCTGCCCCTTGTAAGGCAGCAACGCTGCCCAGCTCCGCCAGGGGGTGCCCCAGGCAGGACCTGCCGAGGAATTTTTGGGTTAAAAGCGGGAGTTTTCGCACCGCGTCTTCAGCCTCCGCAGGAAAACAACGAGGGCCAAGCTTTACTTCCCTTTTCCTCCCTGCCCTTTAAATGAAATGAATGCGTTTTACGACAATGTCAGGAAAAAAAAAAGCCACAGCCGTCAATATTTCTTGCTCATAGGTAGGGAAATTGCCCTTTAACATAAATAAATATGTAAGAAATCAAGGCTACTCTAGTACCTCAGTTCTAGACATGGTTATTATATAGTCTTAACTATATCCCACTTTCCCCTCAAGCACAGACATAAAACCTTTAGATTTTATTTCACAAATGCAATGGTCAGGAATTGTATTTATGGAGTTAAAAAAATAAATATCAGAGATGTCTCCATCATACAATAAAAATTAATAGTTTATGTTACTCAACTGAAGTTACAAACCTTATAGTGCATAACTGTGGTTTTCCTCATGTACTTAAAATAGTTAGTATATTGATAATCTGTTTTTATCCTAAAATTCTTCAATATCTACCAAAATTTTTGCAGTATTTTGGCTGTGACATCAGCTGCATGCCCTTCTGAGTGACTTTTTCCGCACACTTTTCCTGCCTCTGCTTGTACCCATTCTTTCTCGCTTGTCTTAGCTCTTTGGAGCAATGTTCAACTTGACTCTATTCAAATAAATTCCTAGCCCACAGCTAAGCTTTACAATAGTGCAGTTTATAAAAGAGACAAAAATATTCTTGCCTGGAGGATGGCAAGAGTGAGAATTTATGTTTTTCAGCAAACAACCCAAAGTCATTCTTAGCTGTACTTTGTGGTAGCTGTGGTCCGAAATGAAGTTGTATAGTACAAAATTTAAGCTTTGCTGCTTCTCCTCCTTTTCTGAACATCCATCTGCCTCTTCAGGTCTCCTCATCCTTCCCAATTTCTTTTGGACACCACCTCAAAATTTACCTTCAGTCTTTGTAAGTAATGGAACCAGAAACCACTGATTGATCTTGATAATGGAACTGGGTAACTTTGTTAGTATGCAATAGGCACTCTCAAATTAATTTTTGCTTGTGTTCAGGCCTAAAATATAAAACCAGTTTAACTGCAACATGAAAATAACATAGCATGTATCTTCTTGATAGCATATTCTTGTGAAATACAAGCAATTATATGCTGGCAAAGAGGTCACTCACTTTTCCATCCTTGGATGTCCCTGCAACTTGACCTGTTGCTATAGTGATCCTATCAGGATGGACAGCCAGGCTAAAGAAAAGAAAGAGAGGCCAAACTTAAAGCCATTTATTATCTGTGTCATCACACTTTTACTTAAGCCTGTAATAAATAGCCTTATTGTAGTCATGTAAGACAAATAGCATACATGTAAATATTTTAAAAATATACACCCAGAACTGGTAAAAGAATCTTTGTGCTCTTTTTATTGAAACAAATATCCCCTAATGAACAAGACAGCAATTTGCTTGAGCCCTAATACCTCAAAGCGTGTATCAAACATGCCTCAGTCTATCTTACATTGGGATTCAACTCTCCTAGATTCAAAGTGATTGCAGCGTATAACAAGTTTACAATTCACACTAGTTATCCAACTTCAGGTATGTCTAATCAAAGACTGTAGAGACCTCGTCAGTACCATCATTGGTGTCCAGCAACAATCCTCCAGAGCAAACAGATGTGTATCCACTCCAGCACTGCTCTTCAGACTGTACTGACCAGATACTGAGCAACTCTTACAGGGAGATACCAACTTCTCCCTAATAATTTTCAAAAGGTGAAAAATGTCCTTTAATGAGTAAGAACT
>JAVSBS010014454.1:0-17732 GCA_033124195.1 Coracias cyanogaster | reverse complement strand
CAGGGTCCTTCCCCTCTCCCCACTCACGGCTTTGGCCCTTTCACAGATTAGAACCTGAGTTAGAGGATTGCAGAAGACGAGGTGGGAGGGCAGGGAAGATGCCTGTCGGGTTTTTAGCACAGTTCATTTCACTGGGATTTTGAAGCATTTCTGTCTGAACACAAAGCCTGTTCTAGTCCTGGCGGAACACACTGGGGGTGGGGGCGGGGGAAGATGCGGTAATGAAACCGGTTAGTCAATTTTGTCTTAATATTGTTGACAATTCTGTAAAGTTCCTTTTTATGAGGATTTCTGTTTTAGCAATTTGGTTTTTTTGACTCCCTCCTTTTTAAAAAGAAAATGTGACACTTGTGAAAAGCTTGTAAGAAAAGCAGTTTCTTTTTTTCCTCAATTATAGATCCTATAGTTGATTAAGGTTGTGAATTTTTTTGCCTTGTTTTTTAATTGTTTGTCATTCAGAATAGGATGTGTGAAAATGTTTAAATGGCAAAAACAAAGATTTTTTTTTTTTTTCTTTTTTTGTGCAATTAACAAAGCTACTGGCAAAAAAAATAAAACCTTTCTTGGTAACACAATGTTCTTGTGGCAGTTTCTAAAGCCTGTCAAACCTGGATTGTGGCGTTAAAGAAATAACATGTGTTCCTCAAAACAGTGAAAAATCAGCTGCTGGAAAACAGCAGTACCTACCCTGGGAGTGCTCTGGTCGTGTCAGGAGCCTGATCCTCTCAGTGAGGCACTACAAAGGATGAATTTGGATCAGTCCCAGCCTATGCAGAGACGGCTTTGTGGGCCTGGACTGAGAGGAGGAGGGAGGCAGTTTTAAAGCAAAGAATGCTGAGAGCTGGAGGTCCAGGAACTTTCTAGTGCTTAAGACTTCTCATTTTGTAAGTGTTGGGAGCCTGGTGGCCCCATGTTCTCTTTGGACCATCCTTCCTTATAGCTTTTGGGGTTTTTGAGCATTAATTCAGCAGTGAGTGCAGTTTTCCAAGAAGATGATCCCTTAAAATGTTTTGAAGTTCCAGAATACTGCTTCTTAATGATCCAGGCAGTGTTTCCTGTTGAATAGTAGTTGGTTGATGTTTGTGAACTGAGGCATAAGGGGCTAGTACTGATTAATGGTGTGCTTGAGTTAACTTAGTCAATTTTAATTTAGTTAATTTTATGAATTTCAGGTGCTGAACTAAGGAAAAACTCAATTTTAGCACTATGATTAAAAGCAATGGAGGGAGGCCCCCAAGTCAGAGAGGTCAGTATCAGCAGCTTTCCCTGCTCTGTGAACCAACATCTTCCCTCCCACCGCCCCCCTCACTCCCTGAGATGGTGCTGTTGGTCTGGGCACACACTACACCAGCTTCAATGCAAACACCTCAATGCCACCATAAATGTAATTCTGTTTCAAAATTGAGAAGAAACCGAGGAGACCTCCACGTCTTTACCCAACCTTGAGGATTCTTACGCGCAGCTTTTTTCCCTCAGCTGTGGGGGTGAGCCGTGCGGGTCCGAAAAAGTATCCCCTGAGCCCCTGCCCTGCAGCCCGGGCCGGCGGCAGCGGGAGCAGGCCCGAGCAGCGTTGGATGGTGCGCGGGGAGCGCCCCGCCCGCCTGCCTGGCCTCACGCCCCCTGGCGCCGCCCCTGCCACGCATCCATTGGCCGGGGAGGGCGGTGCTGCCCAATCAGGCGCTGTCTCGGCCGTATTGCAGGGTGAGGACGCGCCGGCAGCCAATGGGGGCGGGCGAGGGCGCAGGCTGCCAATGGGGGTGGCCGCGGGTGCCGCGAGGGGGCGTGGCAGGCGGCGGGATGGCGGCGGTGATGGCGAGCGCGGCGGAGCGGGTGGTGCTGGTGAGTCGGGTGGAGGCTTACCGTTATTGTGACAACTGGCCTTGGCCTGTAGCGGCCCTGCCAGGCCCCCCGCGGCCCCGATCCCGCTGGCTGGGCCCGGGCGGCGGCCAAGGCGTTCTCTGCCACCGGCTCCTGGCACCTAGGATGGGGCGTTCCGTGAGGGCCCTGTTCCGGCGGGCCTGCGGGGCCGTGTCTGGGTGCTCGGTCGGGACAGGCTTTAGGCCGGCCCCGGTCTCCGTGGCCGTGCTGCCCTCCGGCCCAGCAGGCCGCGGGTACCTCCAGACCCCCCCCTTTAGCCGCTTTAATGCTCTCCCCTTGGGTGTTCAGCGCCCGAGCAATACGAGGGTGGGTTGCGCTTAACGCCCCTGCTGGCGCGGGCCTCGGGTGAGTGCAGCTCGGGTCAGTGCTGCAGGCAGCCCTGCTTACGGAGAACAACGAGACGTGCTACCTGACCTTGATTTGCTTCCCAGCCAGCCCAACACGCTGCTTAATGAAAGACCAGACCTAGTAAGTGGCAGGAAGGCATAGGTAGGAAGGCTGATGTTGCAGACATCTCTGGGATCATCAGCTCCAAGAAGTTAAATATTCCCGTCTATGGAGGGAGTTTTATAGATGCTTCTGGGCTAGGTGGAAAGCCTCAATGGAAAATCATATTTTTCTAAGTTAATGTGGTTTGGAATGCTGTGACTAGCACTCCTCAGAAATACAGCTGTGTTGTGCACAAACATGGAGAATGAACTTGACTTGGTCTGAAGTCTTTTACTGTTAATTGGGGGATGTAAGACACCAGTGATGATTTGAAGTAGAAATGTTGCATGGTGACAGTGGGGTGGAGGAGGCAGTAAAGGTATCTGCTTTACCTCAGTCATTTCCTTTGGGAGCGAGTGTTACAGAGAATGAAAAAGCAAGGAATCCAGTATTTCAGTAAGATGCCCAGAAATCCAGATCCAGATTAAATGGTGAAAACCAGTGGTCCTGCACCCACACTAAAGGATGACAGAGAATTTTACCAAGGTTTGTTGTGTGTACCTGCTTTGAGCAAACATTTGCTGAAACAGAATGGTCCTTGTCCCGCTCTGTTGGGCTAAATCTTGCATAAGGTGATGACACATCAGGGAGTAGTTACTTTGTGTTTATCATGGTGAACGGGAACTGTCTAGTGGAGAAATCATAGGCTTACATTTCTGAGCAGACCACACCTTTTAGTTTTTCTGTGGACAACGTGCTTAATTTATTCCCTTCCAGTGCTTTCGACATGCAAAATTTCTCCTTTCTTTCAAGGTAGCAAGTGTCAGTCTCTTCTTTGTCCCTCGCTTGCTTCTGCCCCCACTTCTCTGATGATTCTACATGGTGTCTTGGTGGTTTAACAGGGATGCTCAGCTGTGCTTTGAGGACCTGCCTTATACAGACTCCTGCGTAGCAGACAACTGGCTGAGGCGGCGTGTCATCAGATCTGAACTTGTTTGCTACTGAATTTGCCCAAAGGATTTGGAGTCTTCAGCCTTTCTCTCCCCCTGCCCACTTCTCAGTTCAGCTTGCTGCATTTTTAGGCTGCTGTTGCTTGGTAAAATGCCCCTGGGGGAAGGAGGAGCAGTTTAAGTTTTGTCTGTGTTTCTCACTATCTAATTGGCAACAAATTTGTCTGCAAGTTGAGTCAGTCTTGCCCATGACTGTAATTGGTAAGGGTTCTCCCTGGCTTTACAACCCATGAGCTTTTAATCTTATTTCCCCAACCTGTCCTGTTGAGGGGGCGAGTAGGAGAGGCTGGCTGGGTTTCTGGCAGCCAGCCAGCCAAGTCAGCCCACTTCAGCATCTTGATGGCAGATTCAATTCACACACCTAGATGCCTGTCCTTTCCTACTTCTGTGGTTGTCGGTGTAGTGATTTATATGAATGCTGCTTTCTTAAAGTCAAAACAAATATGGGGACAATTCATTTGGCTGGGGCAGAGAAGTGAAGAGTAAGGCCTTTCAACAAATCAGGAAGAAATATTTTTCTTAGACTAGCGTGTGATAGAGCAGTATACTTAGAACTTAAATAGTTTTCATTTGTGTCTAAGGGATTTATTTCCAGTGTTTGACTTCTGATTCCACTGCTATCTTCCATAACACAGGAAGAAGAATTCAAATGGCTTTTACAAGAAGAAGTCCATGCTGTTTTGAAACAGCTGCAGGACATTTTGAAGGTAAGCTTCATCTACTTCATCCATTTTCTGTGTTGTGAGTTTGTTTGCTCTGCTATGTGAGCAATGGTAGTAGATTTCCGCTGTAGGAAAAAGTTATTGGTAGAGGGTGCATGGAAAAGTCCATCACGTGTCCAGCACTGTCTGAAATGTTTGCTTGCCCTCGGGCCTCAGGGACTCAAAAGAATGCTGATTTCTACTAGATTGCCCCACTCTTGACTGTCTTTGCTGAGAGAGCTGCTTTGAAAAGGCAGTTGGAGGCAGCCAGGCTTCTCTGCCAGCTGTTGGCCTGTGATAGGAGTATTTCCTGAAACAGAGAAGCTGGGTCTGCCTGTAACTGTCATGTGACGGTGGAAACAGGAGCATGAGAGCCTTTAGCTAACAAACTACTACTTGTGCCTTAATTAGTAGCATGGGGTCTCATTCAAAACCATCCTTCCCTTGATATACCCACTTCCTTTCTGGTGCCTGCCCCTTTTGGAGGTGTGTTCAGTTGAACAAGGCTTGCAGCACCTTTCACCAGCCTGAGCGTGGGCTGCTGGGTGGTCAACTGGCCAGAGGGGATTGTGTGCCTGAGAGTTCACTGCTCTCTTGCCAGGTTAGTTCTCAGCATCCCCAGCCCCTTAATGCTGTGAGGTCTTGGTGGGCATCTGTGGGTGATGCAAGAGCAGGGGCAAAAATGTAGAGATGAGGAGAGGGTGCCAAAGGAGGTAGAAGCACCATAGTGCTCATCCAGAATGTGACTCAGTAGCAGGTGACAATAACCTGCAATATCTGTATATATAGCACCTGTTTTGAAGAATTTGTTATAGTTTTAATAGTGCCTGGCAGTACTTGCACAGTTAGTGGACTGAGCAAGGGGCAGCATCCCAGCGCCTGAGGACATGCAGGGTGGGGCTCTGGGAGTGCTGATCCTGCTGCAGACAGCTTGGCAACCCCTCTGGGTACTGGCCACCTTGCCTGGCTCTGGGGTGTGGAGCTGGAACATGGGATTTCCAGCGCCCTTCGCAATGAGCTGCTTGGGCTGAGCCTTCTCCTGGGCTGCACCTGCAACACAGGAGGATTAAGGAAAATCTGTGCGCTCTGCTAGATGAGTTGTGGTGACTGCTCTGTGTTCAGCTAATTGCCAGCATCTGCATTTCTGCTCTTCCCTTGTCTTTGTTCCTGGCTTGTGCTGGGCCCAGGTGGATATTCCAGCACTCCCTATGTCCTCTCTTGGCAGGAGGCCTCGCACCGGTTCATGCTGCCCACGGGTGGCTTGGGAGGAGCCGTCCAACAAGAGAACTTTGTCCTGAGCACGTTGGGGTGAGTGGTTGTGGTGATCAGCGGGGTCACTGATGACAGGCTGTGCTGGGATGGCTTCTGCCCCTGCTCCCAGCCATGCTCCTGTTTGTGCTGGGAGCTTCTCACGGTAGCAGAGGGCTGCAGAGTTTCTCGAGCATCTGCTGCAAAGGCACCCCCAGAGTAAAGGGGCTTTCTTTAATGTGAGGTTTTGCTTTAAGGAAAACAAATGCACAGTCTCTCAGGGCTATTAATGTAACAAACTGTAGCCATGTTCTAGGCCCTGCCTTAGCCAGAGTTGAGCTGTTTCCTGCTGATACCTGTGATACAGTCATTGATTCCTGACCACATGCAGGTGTGTTGCATCAGTGCGCTGTTGTTGGCAGTTCTGCTGAGGGGCATTTATCTGATTCTGGCGAGCTGCAGTTACCAAACTGACTTGAATGCTCTTGGCTCAGTTTCTGACTCTGGATAAATCTTAACCTCCCAAAAATAGCAATAATAAATCTACTTAACACAGAGCAAACTGAGACCTGTGCTGAAGGTGCTGTGGAAATGCAGCTCTTCTGAACTAGCTGTTCTTTCTTTGATCTTCAGCACAGACCTTGGTCTGAATAGCTGTACTCTGGCAGAGGTCACAAGCTTGTTGCAAAGTAGTAGACCTGGCCTTAGTACTCCTTAAAAACAGCGTTTTAGAGAATAGTGCAGTGATTCCATATTGAGTTTGAAGGTTGCATTCTTCAGATTTTAAAGTATTAAAGTTGATTATAGTTTCCATTCATTGTTGTTGCAAAGTGGATCTTCCAAAGTGTTGATCTGAAGAGTCTCCATCTAGTGTATTAAAATGTCAAGTATGGCTAAACTGGGTTCTTGAGGGCCCAGGTGCTTCAGTCTTCCCCTACCGCTGATGTGAGCCATCCTGCAGGACCTTTTAAAGGGTTTGGGGTGGGTTGTTTTTTTTTCTTTTTTAGGTTTTTTTTTCGCATTGTGGGAGGGAATTAGTAGCTTTCAACTCCCATATCAACCATGTCGCATTCTAATGTCAGTAATTCATCTGCTACATTGTGTTTGTGCCTTCTAGAGCTGTTTGTAACTGTGATCAAAGATGAAATAAGTATGGGTTCAGAAATGAACATCATATGTTAGGCAGGGTGGTTAGGGGGAGGTGGCTTATAAAGAATGTGATCACAACTGGTCACAGGCCAAGAGCTGGGGACTTGCAAGCATGCATAGAGCTTGTCTGTATCCCCCAGCTGGCCCCTAAAAGGAGGGGAACTTGGGAACTGACATGGGACAGGGAGGGGCGGTGTTGGGCAGTTTCGATTGGTGTCTCTTGCCTCCTGTGACTTGTTGCCCAGATCCCTCTTCTCCTTCCAGCACAGACCAGGTGAAAGGTGTGTTGACACTGCAAGGAGATGCCCTGTGTCAAGCTGTGAGTACTTACTGTAGTTCTTGCTTTGTACTACCATCAAGGGGTAGGAGTCATGCTTGCTACACTTTGATGGCCTCAAGGGATAGGTCATCCTTATTATGCTTTACCGGTGATCAATAAGTACTTATCAGTCTTCCCCAGTAGGCCTTAAATTGTTAACATCTCAGCAACTGTTGACATTTGTCAAGACCCAGCATCTAACCCACCCCCACAACTCTGTGGTGAGTGGTGGAGTCAACTTCCTTGGGGATTCCTTGCCTTTAACACCTTTTTTGTGTAATATCAAATTTCCTCGGGGGGCCTTTTGAGATGAGATCGTGTCCTGCCTGGATACCAATTCACCAAATGCTTTTCAAATTATGCTTTGTATTGGCATCTTCCTGTAGGAGGGCTGAGGTTCTGGCCATGCCAGTACAGCTGAAAGCAGCTTGCTAGGATGGTCTGGGAGACAGAATAGAGTGGGGCTGGCAGTCCCACGTTCTGCTCTCACATCTTTGTTTCTTTCTTCAAGGACATTAATCTGAAAATGCCCAGAAATAATCAGCTCCTGCACTTTGCATTTCGGGAAGACAAGCAGTGGAAATTGCAGCAGGTACTGTTAACTTTGGATGCCTACCCCTCTGTAATGTCTATGCCTTCCAAGCAGTAGCAGTAGTCCCTCGCTTTCTGAGTGAAAAGGTTATGTCCATCCCACATTAGCTCCAGTGGTAAAAGCTAAAGTGGGAAACGTGCAATTAAACTCAGTTATGGTGCTGGGAGAGAGTGGTTTCCGCTTGTTCCTGAAACACCAGCAAGCTGCAGTCACAGTCCTGTGAAAGGAGTGTCTAGGGTCTCTGTGCAGTACTGTCTGCATGTCTGCTTGTAAAACCCAAGCTAGCAGGGCAAAGAGCAGAGGTTTGAGTAGTTTGCTCTCATTCTCTTATGGAAGCACTTCTTTATGCTGAGATCAAATCTCACTGCATTGTACTCTTGTAGTGTGGCTGAGTTCCCTGAGCTGAGGAGTTAAAGGGATGTGGTTATTCCATTGAATCTCTTTCCCACCATTTTTCTGGGAGGTACCTGATTTCAAGACCTGATCTAGTGCCTGATCTTGAAGATGTAGTTTCCCACAGTTACTTTGTCACAGCTGAATAGGGTGGAGAAGGGTGTATTCCAGGTGCTGCACTGTGCCGTCGCTCAGACTTTTCTGGTCATTAGTGCATTTGGTATTGAGCGCAGTTTCCAGCGGCTGCTTTGGCAGCTCTGCCTGGTAGCTGTGTAGAAATCTAGAAAATTGTGCCCTCGAAATGTTAATGCCAAACTTCACAGAGTTATTTTATGCCTCACAACAAGGCAAGGAAGTTTTTGTGATAACACTCAACACTGCATCCTGTTTTGTGGCTGATTGCACTGCTGCGTGGTTGATAGGCTTCTACCATCTTCTATGGAAAACACTTTCCTTTACCTTCAAGAGTTTTATGTTCTCATGTTGTTCCGATGTGGAATGTGAGTGCCTGAAGGACTCTGTGCAGAAGCATTTATAGGGATTATGTGGAGATCTTTGTCCTGTCTGGATTAAAAATGAGCATCTCAAAGTATTGTGAATTTTTTCCCTCAGTGAGTGGTGCCAGTTGGAGTTTTGTTTCTCTGTGCAAAGTCATTGGTAAGAAATTGTGGTGTAGGCACATTTTTGAGGCACACAAGTTATGAGAAACTTGATTAGAAAACGGCAAAATCAAGGGGGAATAGGAATGAAGCAAGGCCATATAGTCGCAGGATTGGCATTGCTGGGTTGGGTAATACTGCTGGGGTAACTTAGCTTGCTTGAGAGCATATGGGAGTTGTAAAGCCTGGAGGTGGTGATGTTTGGAGATGCCATAGCCCATGTACCTGCAGAGTCTCACAGTGGACTTTATCACCTCTTTCTTTGTAGCCTCCAGTGCCTTGTGCTTTCTAAGAGCAGGGCTATTCTGTGATCCCTGAGCTCTGGATGCGAAGGAACCAGTGCCCAGATCTATGTCAGAGAGGCCTCTACAAGGCTGAGCTGGGATTTGGAGTTGCTGGGGAGTGGTGTAAATGTATCAAACCACAAATATCCCAAACTGTGTTATTCATCTCCCACCAGCCACCTCTCATACAGGCTTCCCTGCTTACCTTTTCCATTTATTGCACCCTCTGATTTACCCTTTTGCTTTTATTCAGTTTTCTTGCTGCTGCCTGGAACTGAACACAAGTCACTTTTTCCTGGGGCATTTTCTTCTTCCTCTGATTTGTCCTGGCTGCCATGAAAGCACTGGGATACACCTATAAACCTTGCTTTGATAATTGTCTCCTGACTGCAAGTAGTCTTACTAAAGAGGGACTTGAGCTTGCTGTGTTCTTAGTCTGGTTAAGTTCCATACAAGCGGCATGATGGCAGATTATTCATACTGGAGATAACTCCCAACTTCAACAATTACAGTTTAGAAGGACTCTGGAAGTAGCCAGAGATGCTATATTAGAAATCAGTGTTTGCTGCTCATTGCTGTTACTGATGTAATTTACATCATTGGTTTTAGTTCCTAAGGAAAAAAAAAAAAATTATTCATGTTGCTGGACCTGGCTGCTGTATACTATCAACAGGGAGAATTCCTGCATCAACAGTCATGATCAGAATCCTGCTGGGACGAAAGTGCCTCATGTCACTTACCCTTCAGGGCAGCAGCAGCAGAATTTTTATTGGCGATCCAAGTTGTAGCTATCGGATGGTTTTGCATCTCTAGTCCTTGAGTGAAGAACCCAGTACTGCATCTGGGCAGCAGTGGTAGATTTGTATTGGCAAGTGTCTGGTGTGCAGAGAGAAATGGCTGTATGGTTTGAGAAGTCAGCATTTTCTTAGGCAAACGAGATAATTGGGGAAACCTCTACTTCCTAGCATGTGTTATAAGAGTGTGTTTCTTTAATAGGGCTGCATTTATACCTTTGCAGATCCAGGATGCTAGAAACCACATTAACCAAGCCATTTACCTGCTTATGAACAGAGATGTAAACTACCAGTTCAAAACAGGCTCGGAGGTCCTCAAGGTGAGGAGAAAGCCCTCACTACTTGGGTAGGAATGCACGTTTTTCTGCCCCCCACCTGTCATTTTAAACACAATTAATGCACATGACTGTTTCAAGTCTCTTACTGGAAATGGTCTCCCCAGTTGTACCTGCTTGAGTCTGTGTCAAGAAGTATCTGTGTGATCTCATGTTTGATATGAATCTGTGCCAGTTTAGCATCAGTAACAGGGTTGTATGTCGTCGTGAAGGGTGATCTGAGCAGTTGGTGCCCTGTTGCACAGCGATGATGTTCTGGGAATATCTCCCTTGATCTTTTTTGGATGATGTGGTTATACAGCTCATGCTCTTCCTTGTCAGTCAGTGCTTTTGAGGAGAGAAGAAATGAGGTAGTCATCAGCAAACAAAAGATTACAGTTAGTACTCGTGATTTACTGACGATTTGAAAGTGACTTCCCAATTGCTAGTAGTAGTTGCTATGGTCTGATACAAATCAGCTGCTGCATTGCAACGAAGCCCAGCCCTCTGCTTGGAAATGCTCTCTGAAGCTACCAGAGTTTCCACTTACTCCTTAGAATCCATCATGATACCAAACATGAGAAAGCTCAACCTTTTTAGTCTCCACATGGGCAAGGGCTGCTAACAGGAAGAAGCTAGCTAATGAAACTATTTCCTTTTTGCTTTTAGGTGAAAGGAAAAGGGGACAAATTATGTATTATACGTATATATTGTATATATACTTGTAGTATGAAATGCTTTCATCTTAGCAGTCATGAGCTCTCTAACAGATGTATGTTGCTTCCCAGTTCTTTTCTGGAGAGGGAAGTCTGCCTGAATAGAGCCTTTGAGCTGTGGTTTCTGGCAGAGTTGGACTCAAAATGAGCTGTTTTTCTCTAGTGCTCCAGCTCATAAGTGGTTATGAACAGGGAGGAGTTCATTCAGCTATTGTTGTACATGTGATTTGAGAATGGGGAGAACTAGAACACAGCTTGTTGGTTTTTCTTAATGCCTGCTCTTTCGGAAGAGCTGATAATGAGTTTGTTGATGCTTCTGTGGCATCAGTAATTGACCTCATGTTCTTTTTTTACTGTTCTAATGAATAGCTGTTCTCTCTTCAGTCCCTAGTATAAAACACATCTGTCCTGTCTCACACGTCTATGACAGTGGTAACAGTTAAAATGCATATATGTGGGAGCCATCCCTTCCCAATAAATCCCTGAATTCCTGAAGGGCAAGCGAGTGGTGGTGGTGTGTATGGTGGTTGTTACAGCACTTGCAAAAGTCTGTAGGATTCTGCAGCATGCTATCCAGAGCTGTCCAGGTATTGCTACTCAGCAGCGTACTGCACGTTATCTTGTAGCTTATGGATGCTGTGATGTTACAGCTCTCAAGAGCCCGGAATCGGCTTACCACTCCAGCCACTCTAACTCTGCCAGAGATTGCCTCCAGTGGTCTCACAGTAAGTATGTGCTGGCCTAGATCTCCATACAGTCTGGCAGCACGCAACAGGTAGGACATTTTCATAGAATCATAGAAGGGTTTGGGTTGGAAGGGACCTTCAAGATAATCTAGTTCTAACTCCCCTGCCATGGGCAGGGACACCTGCCACTAGACCAGGTTGCTCAAAGCTTCATCCAACCTGGTCTTGAATACATATCGTGTTGGGGCACCTACAACCGCCCTGGGTAACCTGTGCCAGTGACTCACCACCCTCATAATGAAGAACTTCTTCCTAATTTCTAATCTAAATCTCCCCTCTTCCAGTTTAAAGCCATTACCCCTTGTCCTATCGCTACAGGCCTTTGTAAAAAGTCCCTCCCCAGGGTTCTTGTAAGCCCCCTTCAGATACTGGAAGGCTGCAATGAGGTCTCCTCAGTTTTGCTGCATCCTGGTCGAAGTGGATTTCTGAAGTGTCTCATGAGGCAGAAAGAGAGAGCTGAAGTAGGTGCAAACCCTGAACAATTTTAGCTGCTCTGTATCTTCCTGTGAGAAAGCAAATGACTTGGGCATGAAGACTCTGGTTCTCAGAGAGTAAGTTCTGTCCTCTGCCCAGCAATCTTGTCCAGGGATGATTTGCCCTTGTAAACACTACTTCATCCTCTTTTACCATCGTGCGCACACCATCTGATCAAGTGCAGCAAGAGGAACAGCCATTGCCTGCAAGCTGCTCAGTCTTTAATGTCCCTTGTAATGTGGGATAACTATTAATGCTTAGATGAAGGTAGTGATTTCCCAGCATGAGAAATAATGGTCCTTTCACTGACAAAGAAACTACTTACTTTCTCACCAGAAAATGTTCACGCCTGCTCTGCCGCCAGACATCCTTGTGAATTTCTATATTAACCTGAATAAGCTGTGCCTGACTGTCTACCAGCTACATGTGCTGCAGCCCAGCACAGCCAAGGTGACGCCTACTATCTCTTGAGCCTTCTTTTATTTACCGCACCATGTGTCCTGCTGCGAGGAGGAGGTTGCACTGCTAAATGGTGCAATGTTTTGTGTGTAAGATAATGCAGAAATGACTGTAACTGATGTTAAGTGTCTGTTCAGATCTTCTTCACATAGAAAAGTGGCTCTAAATCTAGTTTGGAGCTTGGCCACAGCTCAGAAGAACATAGCAGTGCTCTGGAGAAGGCTAGTAACTATTTTTTTGCCAAGCAATGCTTTATCTTACAATGTAGTTTGATAATTGCCTAATTCTGGAAGGGTATAATTGTATTAATCCAGTTTACATTGAAGTAGCATCTTGGGTTTTCTGAATGGAGTTTTGATGGATCCTTTTCTGATTCATCCATTGCATTTGGGTCAGCTTGATGTCCTGTAGAAACAGAATTAAACTGTTTTAAGTGTTATGAAATGCAGGGTATTTTTCCTAAAATCTATGTTTTGTTTTTCTTCTTGATCTTCTCATCTTATTTTTGTGATGCTAAAATTTGGAGCTCAGTTGGACTCAGCCGCTGTGTAGGATTTTTCTTCAGGAAGGAGCAGGAAGAGATCAAGTGACATGGATTCCAGATGAATGAAGTATTCAGGCAGATACAGTATAGAGCCATTTCTCGATGTCTCACTACAGAAAGTGCAAACAAACATCCTTCTAAAGAGTTTGTTTACTGCGTCAAAATCCTAATGACCTTTTTCTTTTCCTCTAGAACTTCAAGTCTGCTGGAGGGTCCATTTTACACAACCCTGGAGCCATGTTGTAAGTACAGTCATTACAAGGATTGTGTAACTCGTGTAGGAGTATGCTGAAGATGAGATCCGTGTGGCTGTATGCAGATTTGATTGTAGCATCTGTTCAGTGGAGAAGTTGGCCTGAATTGCTTACTGTGGCTGTGAACGCACAAGTGCATAATAGTGTTTCTGTAATGAGTTGGTCATAAGGGCCTAAAGATGGGACTTCTCAGGATATAGCCCACCCATACATTGCCATGAGTTTGTCTAGAGGTGAGAGCTGTCAACCAAAATGAACATGAGGTTATAGGCGTTGCCATCTTCTGTGAGAATGGAGGACAGTTGAGTGCTGTGTTCTGTGCTGTTGTGTGTAAAGCTGTGCTCTTTCTTTCCCCCACTCCAGTGAGTTTGGCAACCAGCGGTATGAAGTCAGCCATGTCCATAAGGTGGAATGTGTTGTCCCGTGGCTAAATGATGCCCTTGTCTTCTTCACAGTTTCACTGCAGCTTTGCCAGCAACTGAAGGACAAGGTAATGGCTTTAGAGAAGGGGCTTTGTTTTTAACTCTGGATTTTGAGAGGACCTGAAGTCTAAAAATCTGATGCGGTGTTATTCTGTACAGTTTACATATAAACTGAAAACAAGCAATGAGTCAGTGTTTTGGAGCCAGGGAGGCGGCTGGCACTGCATATCAGACAGCTATCTGGGATCATGTGTAGTGGTGTGGCAGATGCCTTTGCTGAACTAGTGACTAGATGGAGAGGAGCAGGTAGACACTGTTGCGTTCTTAGTCATGAGCTAGATTTGAGGAAACGCTAGGGTGCTGGAGAGGAGGCATGGATGCCTCCGCAAACTAGATTCCAGTAGGCCAGTTCCGGCTCTGCAGCTCACCTGGCTGCCACCTTGAACGAGTAATTTTGTCCTTCAAGCCTCTTAAGTGACAATAGCAGCAAATCTGCCCTTCTGAGTGCAGTGCTGGGGTGTGTAAAGCTGTGAAGTTCAACCTCCACAGACACATGATGTGTTCTTTCTTCAGTGGCCCGAAGGATACAGGAACTTACCTGCTTTTGTTCTTGCTTTCCAGATCTCCGTTTTCTCCAGTTACTGGAATTACAGGCCATATTAACTATCTGTGGAGTATCCAAGCCCTTACAGTACTTCTCTCTGTTTTCAACTTGCCAGCTGAGTCCAGGTCAGCCTGAGGAGTGCTGTTGTTCACTGTCATGGCCCTCTATAGGGTAGAGTCAGTGTATCCAGAGACGCGACTTTGTTAGCCTTGTCTGGGACTGCTGCATAAGCAGGGCACCAAGCAATGCTGTGTGGGTGGCGAGAGCTTCCGCTTACCTTTGTTCTCATGTGTGTTGTGTGCTTATGCTTTCCCAGCCTCTGATGAGTTCCTCTAGTCCATGACAAGGGGTGCGGAGCTGGGGGCTGCTCTCACTAACTGAATTTGTATGTAGTGCTCTAACTAACTGCTGGACTGTGAACTGCCTGGGAAGGAGTGGAGACAGACTAATTTAACACACCACAAAGTGTAGGGCACATTGCTCCATGTAGTGAATGATGTTGCTGTGATCTGGTCCAGCCCTGAGCTTCTCCCTCTTCTCTCTGTTCTATCCATGTTATTGATTCCCCTTTGGGACTATTCTTATTCACTGCTGTTTGAACTTTCCCCACCCCCCGGCATCAATGTGATTTTTTTAATTTTTTTTTTTTTTTTTTCCTAAGCCCTAGTTGGGCCAATTCATTTTTTTCCAGGTTTAGTATCTTGTTTTCACTGCCAGCCATTGGAGCTGCCTTGGTACTTTGAGCACCTCTGGGCAGTCTCGCATCTTGTCATTAAACCCAAAGTGAGTACCATATTGTTAACTACAATTTGCTGCCTACCTATGGATGCTACAGTGTGTAACTCATCCCTCTAGCCATTGATAACTGTGAAATAAAGATCCTCAGACCTGCTGTACTCCTGTGAGCTGTCAGTGCTGGGAATGAAAGACTCACAGATATGTGCTACTTCCAGGCGAGTGGCTCTTCTTAGCTGTGTGTGCTGGATTATTGGCTGCTTTATAGGAGGACAATAGCAGGGCAGAGCTGAGCGGCTCTTCAAAGGCTGGGTCTGGTTTGTGTAGCCTCAGCCCAGTGCTGTCTGACACCCAAGTGCTACCCAAGTACTTTTCCAAACTTCCCTTGGCCATGTGTGGAAGAGGCTGTAGGTACTGAGACTGTGTTGGATTGGCTCATGGAGCTGGCAATGAAGGATGCATCATCTGTCTCCTGCTTGGCTCCAGCTAACCCTGTCCAACCTGTATTGCTGATGGCTTTTCTCACTGGACTACCTTACCTAGGAACCTAAACAGGTACTGAAGTGAAGACTTCAGGCTCACTGAGGTCCTACAAAATGTCTAAGCCTTTGGAGCCTATCTTGACAGCATAGTTGGAAAACACCAGCATCCTGATGTTTTCCAAGTGCTATCCAGAGTGCTGTGCACAAAAGGAAGAGATCACAATCACAGAATAGTTGAGATTGGAAGGGGCCTCTGGGATCTATCTGGTTCCCTCAAGCAGGGCCACCTACAGCTGGTCTCCCAGTACCACATTCAGATAGCTTTTGAGTAGCTCCAAGAATGGAGACTATAGATAGATATGTTCCTTTGATTTTTATCTTTTTTTTTTCTGCATAGACATTTACTCTGGGTGTGTTTGGCCTACCTCGTCTGCAGCCTTCCTTTCTGACACTTTGTGAGATCTCTGGGATCCTGGGCAGGTTAGTGCCGGCCTTGTTCCTTCTACAGCCTCCTTCTCTGGCGACTTGACATTTGGTGCTGTGCTCGGTCTGACGGATGCTAGTATTCCAGGCTGTCAGCTGGAGGCAGTAACAGAGCCCACGAATGAGTATGAGGCTGTGATTGATGAATGTGTGTGTTGGTGAGTAATGAACGGTGGAAGGTAGAGAGGCTTTGATAGGCTGGTGCTACAACAGAGTTACTGCTGGGTCCAGTCCCTTAGCCTCCTGACTAGCTGCAGTCATGACGCCGGGTGTGCACTTACCAACCCTTCCTCTCTGTTCCAGACCACATCCTCTGCTTAGGAGGTGACCGTGCATGTGTGGCCCTGCTCACCAGTAACAGCTTCTTGGATGAGAACGTTTTTATGGTTAATAGCCTCTCTGGAGCTTTCTGCGCTCTTCCTTAACCCACACTGTATGTGAAGGAGGCTCCTTTTTTAATTCACACTGTGTGTGCAGTCCAGTTGCTGTGGCCACATCCTCTCCAGCTCAGCTTCCTGCTGATAGGGTTATCATGTCCAAACTAGCATGTGTTGTTTTCTTCTGGTGAAAGTAGTCTTTGTCAGTTCTGGAGGGCAGGAATGTGCAAAATGAAGTTTTGTCTGTCCTGGTCTCAGCTCTGTTGCACAGTGGCTGTTGGGAGCACTGCTAGTGATGGCTGCTTCAGGACACTCCTAGGGTACCATTACAGAAGAACAGTGACAGCAAGGTGGGATTCAAGAGGAGAGGCTGGCCCAAGGCCCTGGGCTGGCACCCTGTGATTTGAAAGATAGAACAAGGATCCACCAACTAAATGATATAACAGTCTCCCTCTTTTTTGCCACTCTGAGCACAGAAGAAAATTGGCAAGGTGGTAAGAGCTCTGTTTTAGACTCATAGACTGGTTTGGGTTGGACCTTAAAGATCATCTAGTTCCCTGCCATGGCAGGGACGCCTCCCACTAGACCAGGTTGCTCAAAGCCCTGTCCAGCCTGGCCTTGAACACCTTCAGGGATGGAGCATCCACAGCCTCCCTGGGCAACCTGTACCTGTGCCTCACCACCCTCTGAAGAACTTCTTCCTAATTTCTAACCTAAATCTCCCCTCTTCCAGTTTAAAGCCATTCCCCCTCGTCCTATCACTACATGCCCTTGTAAGAAGTCCCTTGCAGGCACAGGGATAGCTGCTGGCAGCCCACCCCTCCCTTGCAAATAAAACTTAAACATGCTGTGGGCCACAATCTTTGGCAAGTGCTTGGCAGCACAAGGTGTGTGTGAAGTTTGGGCTGCTCTGCAATACTGTAATGGCATTTGATTGGTATGTGCCCAGACAAATGCGGTGTGACTGGAGCAGGGTGAAATAACTGGGCTGTCTGCCTTTTCTTGGGCAGAGTTTTTATTCTCTCTTATTTTTTCGCTTTCTTTGGGGAAGCTATAGTTCTCATGAGTGAAACCTCTCCTGGTGGCACCTTTCTCTTTTGCTTTTGCCCAGGGAATCTCTACTTAGTCTTCAGGGGATAGAGGTGCTGCTTAGATCCACTACCTGCTTTTGATGGGTCCAGCAATTGAGTTCCTGCTGCCTGGATCCTGCTGGTATGGAACCACAGAAGATACTGATCCATGGGCCTCTGCTGCTGATATTCTACATGCCCTTTGAAAGTGTTGCCTGTTAGATACTTGCCATGCATCTTTCAACAAAAGCACTGCAGCAGGGTGATGGCGCAGAACCACAGACTAAGAGAGTAGTGGAGGAATTCGTTTCATGGCTACCTCTTGCCTGTCTTGATCAGAGCAGCTATTTCTGCATTGTCCACAGAGTAGTGACAGACAGTGAGTAGAATCCCATGCTACTCTTCCCAGTATCTCAGTACTCAGCAAACAAGAATGTCTCCTTGCTGAGCTCAGCTAAGGCTGAATGTTTATAAAGATATCATTTTTCCTGTAAACAAACATTGAACAAACCCAGCAAATAATAAACCCCAAAAACGCAGTCGTAAAAGGTATTGCAAAATGTATCTCTAGCATGGTATTTCTGCATTTTGTGCTT